>JAMWET010001705.1:22500-55000 GCA_024036415.1 Prochilodus magdalenae | reverse complement strand
AAAAACAATCAGCATGCAATATAAACATGTAGAACTTTGTACATTTGCTGTTGTTTTTCCTTCCCGGTGTGTTCAATACTGTGTTTAAATAACTGTAATTGTGCATATGAAGAAGTGATATGATGTGTCCATAGAGGATGTGAACTTTCCTTTACTGAGCACATAAACAAATCATGCCAACTGACCAGGGGCGCCAAAACATTTGCATATGACTGTATATGGAAACAAAGCGGCACAACAGCCCATTTTGAACCCATCATGGTTTAGATGTAAGACATGCATATTTATGTAGGCCTATTGAGCTCGGCGAGGGGGATGGTTGGGGGGATGATTATCTAAGATGGCAGAGCAATATCACCCTCTCTAACACTGCAGTGCTTTAGGGAAGCTGGTCTTAGATCATCTAAAACAGTGCTTCTCAACCCTAAAGTCACTGAGGCCCACTGTCCTGCACATTTTAGAGCCCTCCCTGCTTGAACACACTAAAGCTCTTTAACTCAGCGATGGGCCGGTAATGAGCTGCGTAGTTGGATCAGGTGTGATGGGAGCAGGGAGTACACTGAAAGGTGCAGGACAGGCTCCAGGACCAGGGCTGAGAAACACTGAACTAGAGGAAATCGTTTTTGCATAATTGATACCTGGTTCTCCTAGAGCGCCCCCTGCTATGACTTCCTCTACACTGAAGTGAGTATGTATAGGCAGGAAAACACAAAAACGTCCAGGACAGGAGTTCCTCCAGAAAGACCACGGTTGAGAAGCACTGATTTAAAGCATCCCTTTTTCCCGTATATGTTGTCTTTCCAATTCAGGGTCGATCTTTCCTAATTTATTAATTTTCATCATCAGATCTAATGCACAGAGATGGTCCCGAAGTATTGATGAGCTTGTGGAGCTCCTCTGAGTATGCTTTATCTTCAAATACATTTTTAAACTCAATTATGCTCTCCATGTGCAGGTACTGATATTATTCAGTGTTCAGGAATGGGGAGGAGAACCAGTGCGACGACACCACCGTAACACACCAACTACAAAAGTTATTTAAAAATAAAATCTCACAGTGTCACTGGCGCAGAGCACTTGGCTTGTGAAGAAAGGCTATTAGAGTGCTAACAACACCCTGACACCGCAAATCGCCAGTCTGCTAAATATGAGAGTGAGTGCCCAATGCAAAAGCTATATTGGGTTCACAGACTTAAAAATCTACCAGTATTCATAAATATCATGGATTAACACTTTCAAAAGCTCACATCAGTACACAGGGCTTTGATTCAACTGAAAAGTGAACACTTTAAAGATACACTATGTGAGTTTTGGGGATTTGGGGATTTATTACAGCATTGGACCCCAAAACCAAGTGAATAAATCAGTGTACATAAAGCAGTATTGTCATCATATCTTGCTGTATGAATATGCCAGTAATTACCTCTTTGCAGGATGAAGACTTTTTCACAGGCTACTTTCCCCTTATTTCCATTAAAGGTATTAACTATTCGGGAGACTGTGTTTTTTTCTCCACAGCAGAAGAACATGCTACTTGCAAAAGGTAACCAACATCCTCACCTGAACGATTTCCAGCATCTCCGCTCGGCTGATGTATCCGTTGCCATCCAGGTCGTACATGCTGAAGGCCCACTTGAGCTTTTGCTCTAGCTTTCCTCGCGACGTCACACTAAGGGCGATGATGAACTCCCTGAAGTCTATAGTCCCATCGCTGTTGGTGTCGAATGTTCTGAACACGTGCTCGGCAAACTTGGAGGCATCTCCGTAAGGGAAGAAGTTGGCGTAGATCTTTTTGAACTCTTCCACTGTGAGATGACCCGTGGGGCAGTCCTTCAGAAAGCCTTTATACCACTCCTGCAGCTCATGGTCAGTGAACTCGGTGTTCTCCCGCAGGTCGTGGAGCACCTCTGGCCGCAGCTTGCTGTTCTGTTTTCCCATGGTTTCCAGCTGATCCTCTTGCAGGCCTTCCTCTCTACTTCACTCTCTCTTTGCCTTTTCCCACAGCGCTGCTCTTTTGTACTCCTGCTTCTTTTCTCTCTGCCCTTCCTCTTATCTCCTCAGACCTTGCGCTCTGTTGGATGACAGGTGAGAGGGAGAGAGAGAGTGTTAGAGTGGCGGTGAGAGAGGTTATTGTGTGGAATAAGAAGATTAAAAAGTCTAAGAGGGGGTTTAAAACAAAAAGTCACACTTCTTGGCTTTCTTCCTTTCCGTGATGCCAATTTGTTTCCCAAAAGACTTTATGTGGATAATTAATCAGTCCAGACTAATCCCTATGCAAAAATGGCTTCAATAAGGGCGGATGCTGTAGTATAAGGGGGTTAAAGCCTCTGTCAGGGCTCATTAATCAAAAATAGATTTTAATATTCAACTAATCAAAAAGCATTTTAATACTGAAGGGCATGGACCAAGAAATAAATCAAGCCCTAATGAAACCATTAAGAAATAGAGTAAATGCTTTTTTCTCTCCCATTGCATAATGTGTTTGGAGAGGGTTTAGGCTAAGCTGAACTCTTACCACCCCTGGGTTCTTAAGGGCATTTAGAAGAAGTACAGTCCAATCAAAAAATCGGTACACAAGTATGAAAATGATTTCTGATAATAGTGCTTTAGCTATAAAAGTAAGTCAGTTGTGCTTATAGTAATAAAAAGATTGAAGGAAATGTTTTCCCCAAGTCAGTCCTGCTATATTTCCCTCATTCTGAATATGCTTGTGCTGACAGACAGCTGAAATGTATTGTGGGTACTTGGAAAATAAGCCCAGAGATCCGTCCAGCTCATGAGGCTTAATGATGACTGCAGCCAGGTCCCGAATTGGCATCCCCACTGTGGTGAAATTATCTGTACTCCACAGGCCGCTCTCTCACAGCTATCAAAAATGCCCATTTCCTGGTATAATTGAATGAGCACCGCAGTGTGTCATTTGAGTCAACCATGTTCATTTTTTCCCCTGCGAGTGTTTCAGACCTTAATTTTACACCTGAAATATTGCAGGAAATCTCTGCCCATCACAAACAGAAAGACAGCCTTCCAAAGTGGTCTATTAGAGGTCAAGGGCTATGGGGAGAAAGCAATGGTCAGACCCCAGCCCTGCATGAACGTGCACTATCAAAACAAACCCACTGTGAATGTGCGATGTGCCTGCTACACTGACATAGCAGCACGTAGGAGATTTAAATTCAAATTTAAATTCATATTTAAATTCCTAATCAGCAGAGAAGCCTGTAATGTGCATATCGTCGCTGTCAGGTATCTCCAAAATGGCAACTTTACAGGACAGGCCAAAAACCTTCTTCAATTTTAATGTAAGTCAATGGAACCAGATGTCTTTCCACTTTTGGGCCATTTCTGTTGGTCCATTCATCATGCCAATCTCATAAAGTATAAAAAGCAGCTGCTGTTTTCAAATGATGCATAAAAGTCAAAACAGACAAAAATGGAGATACATGTTTTTCATTGGACAGTGACTATATATATAAGCTCACCAGACAAAAAAAAAGTTGTAACCCCAGGCTTCTGCAGATGCTGCTGCACAAGAATGATCAAGCTACAAATATCTGCAGGGTGTGTGTGGCGGGATTCATAGACTGAGAAGAAGTGGTACAGTCTCGTTCCATGTGTGGAAAATGGGTCCGAAGCTGATGTTAATGATTGGCAGAAAGGAGTGACTGCATGTGGGTGTGCCAAAAACCGTAGTGTGAAGGAAGTAGCTGAATCTGCAGGTGTATGGAAGCGTATGATCAAACGGATCTACCAGCAGTGGCTAAAATCCCAGTCTACAGTCTACAGGGAATTCTCCTCGGAACTGAGGAGCCAACCAGTTTTGGCCCAACTGCACAATTCTTTGCTGCAAGAGTGGCTGAACGTTGATGTTGACTACATCCAGTTCATGCCAAATCCAATCACAGCTGTTAATAGCGCTCGTGGAGATATTACACAATAATAGTGAAATAAAAAAAAAAAAAAAAAAAATTAATTTATAGAGCACCTTTCATACCAACGATAGCTCTTTACAGACAGGTGATAAAAATTAATACATAAAATCATAAAAAACAATAATGCAAATCAAATAATAAAAAAGTTTTAGCTAAAGTGATACAGTAATTTAGTTCAAGGGATACTTTTTCAAATGTCACTTAGAAGGGTGCATTAAACTTCTAACTTCTAACTGTCTAATAAAAGTTGGAACTGAGTTCAACAGTTTAGAAGTTCAACTTTTAGAAGTAGTACTAAGAGTAAGAACTAAGAGATGTATAATATTATTCTATATAATAATAATAAAATTCTTTGCTTTTGCACTTAAACTGAGCATAACCTTTCCTCTATCTAGGTATGAGCACTGGCATGGGATTGCTAGATACAGCCCTTGTTCTGTATTTATCTCTGGGTTCTTTCTTCTAGGTATTGGCACCGGCACTGGTTCAGGCAGTGTCTGAGCTCACGCTGAGTTTTAGACTCAAATGGTCTTGTACTGGTTCCACTCTTATGCAGAGCAACTTACAAGGTTAATCATCTTATAGACAGGCCAATGTAGCGTTAGGAGTCTTGCCCAAGGAGTCTTATGTAGCACAGCACAGTCACTCAGACTGGGAATCAAACCTGATCTTCCAGATGGTGTGATAGCTCACTGGTGGGTAGGGGTCTTATCCACTGAGCCACACCAACCACAACCATCAGGTGATGCTGAAAGATATCGTCTCTCTTGTTTTTTTACGATCCTTGCTGCTATGTTTTGTAAGAGTAGTAAGAGATATAGGTTGAAGCCCAGGACAGCATTAGAGTGATCAATCAATGAATTTGCATGTAATAACGTGCATAGCCATGTCTCTCTGCATCACTGTGAGATAAAGAGCTCTTTAGTACTTCAGTGACTGTGTTTCCTTGTGGAACAGAACAGAACTCAAAGTCTAAGATGACACCCAGGTTTCCTACTTTTGGTTCAGGTTTGGTACGTGAGGGTCATCTTATGAAGAATTTTTCTAGTTTTAGTACCAAAGACTCAGCATTTCACAGTTTTCATGATTTAAGGTGCTTTCACACCTGCCTTATTTGGTCTAGACCTTTGGACTTTGGTCCGAACAACAATATGAGGTGTCAAAGGTGCCTTTAACCACCCCCCGGACCAAAGAACCAATAATTCGTTCAACCAAAAAAGGTGGTCCCGGTCTGTACCACATGGAACAATGGTCGCGTAAAAAGATGGAACATATGCCTGATTTTCTGAGAGGATGCGAGACACAGGATATGACAGGGCGGAAGAGTAACGCAACATATAAAACTCTGTTTATACTTGATGATACTCCGCAGATGGCCTGCAAACCTGAAGTAAACACGTTCAGAGGTGCGCGGCCAAGTCATTCTTGGCATGCGCTAATTTGCGCCAAAAGTGACGTGGCCATGTACCTCCTGACTGTTTATGCTTCAGATTTGCTAGCAGTCTACGGAGTCTTGTGCTACACTGGTGCATGGTGCCATCAAACAAAGCGGTGCCTTGGAAAAGTCAATACATGTGGACGTCAGGCGCATACCCCTCCACAAATCAACCATTAATCAGTGTCAAGTATTGAGAGACACAGCTCATGTGGGTGATGACAACACCCAAGTGTCACGCAAAGGCTTTTAGTGCTCTTACTAATTTGGAATGCGAAACCAAAAGTAACTAGATCACATGTACACAATTCCAAAAAAACATGAACCTTAGTTGGGACCTTGATATGGACTTTCAGGTGTGAAAAAAGCCTTGTAGAACATTTTCACTGAGAAATACCTGACACACGATTGATAAGCCCAATGACATCATCTAGAGCTAACAAGTAGGAAGAAAAAGAAAGGCCCATAAACTGAACCTTGGGGGACTCCTCAAGAAATGTTCTTTTTTTAAATGAATGATTTTCCAAGGAAATCCAAAACTGCTTAGTAGAGTCAAAATGTTTAAACTGTCCCTAAGAGACTGACCCCGTACTCAAGACAGGCAGATTAAAATCATGTGATAAACAATTCTAAAAGCTGCATGAAGACCAAAACAAAACAATTTTGTGCATCAGCATTAGACCTGAGCTCACCGACAACACAAACCAATGCTGTCTTATTACTATGGTTTGAATGATTTGATTGAAATACCTTGCTTTTGTGTGCCGATGTTGATAAGTGTACTCAAAAACAGAACTGTGACTGTTCCTTAGCTGATCGAGAAAGTCAATGCAGAATGTAATCAGACTGTGTCAGCAATAACAATCTACCTAAAGCTACACAGAGTGATATTAGAAAGAGTAATGCATATTTGTTAAACTGGATAAAAACAGGCAGAAATGAGGGCAAAAACCGATCTTGTCAGATGCTTCACCCTTCACCATATTCTTTACGACTACATGTGTCTAATAGAATGGCAGCGGTCTGAATGCTTGACCTCTACAGTGATGAGGTCTGGTGGCTCGGGGGGATTTTCCTGGTTTCGGTTCTGGTGTGTTGGCCCATTTGAGGGAAGACAAAAGTTCAGAAAAACAAAAGTTCAGAGACACATAGTACACATAGAAACTACACAAATAATAGATTAGATAAATAAAATTAAATATATAAAACAAAACAAATCAAATCAAATAAAAATATAAAGACGTAAGAAAATACACTACAATGGAGATGTGGTTGTTTTTCAAGTGCAAAAGTACAAGGTATAGATAAGGTATATAAGATCTAACACCGATGTGCAGTGTGTAGATATATGGAATGAGGTAGTAGTACTAAAGTGCTGGTGCACTACAGCAGAGAACATCATAGAGTTCCAGTGTGGATGGAAGAACAGGTGATCATAGTCCATCACAATTCAAAGTATTTGTGGATAATCCAACAAATCAAGATATTGATTTTATTAAACACAGGTAAACTATTTTGCATGAAGTAATGCTGAACAATCTTTAATCATGGCACAATATTCACCCATGCATTTTGACATAGTAGTAGAATGTGTCCCAGTCACACATTTAAAACTAACTAGTTTTTGAGTATTTAGTACATAGCATAGTTACGAATGTCACAGTTAAGTATGCACATAAACCCACAATGCACACTTAGAGCCAGCTAATTTTTAAGTATGTTAATGATGGACACTATTGTCCCACAGTGCAATGGGAAACAAGAAGGGTGGAGCTTGACATGTTTGGAAAATTCCGTAGAAAATGGCGGATGTGAAAGTGGCTGCATTTACACACTACAGGACCAGAAATAATGTAGAAATGTCCAAGCCAAATCTGTGTAATGTAATCTGTATGTAATATAATTATTAGCCTGCTGAACGGATATTATTAAGATTAGTCCATATCATACGCTGTGTAGTATTAGTGTGTAGACATAGTCTCTTATTTGCCTTTGTTAAGCCAGTGGATGACCATCAACAGGCTGATTATGGAAAAGCCCGCGAGAGCAGTGACAGGCAGTCGATCCTACTGTTATATCATTAGTAATGGGTTAACAAGCTGCCATGGCAGCTGTAAGCGCAAGCGTATTATACACCCATTAGACTAGGTGATGGGTGGCAAGCACCCCAGTGACTTTGACTGAACTGATGAATAATCATAATTCCCAGTAGGCAAATATATGCAAAGCAGATGTATTTTTTCTGACCAGCTTTATAATATACCAAATACTGTGGCAAAAATCACCACACGCCATTAACACAGACCTCAGAGATATCACACACAACCGAGCACCTTCTTAACCTTTAATACCCCTCAGACAGGTACAGTAAGGTCACCATGGCTACAGTCACAAAAGGAAAAGTAGACGCTCCTGATTCAGTGTGCATGAGCGGGGGGATCTGACCACATTCACACACTGGAGATGATGATATGTGTCTTTGACGCCTTGCTATATTACTATATGCATTAGGGTTGCACAGTATATCATTTATTAAAAATGACTGCACTGTTGGTTTTTATAATACAGATACAGTTGAAGGCTGGAATATGCAAAAATATGCAAACCACAAAGTGTTTTATTGTGTGCTGTGAGCATCCGGACTATTTCTTTGGGAATTTGGAGGAATCTATGACTTTGTGTTCAAAGAAGGTCTTGATTTACACTTCTGCAAAGACGCATGTAAAGAAGGGGTCTGTGAGTGAGTGCAGCCCACGTAGGCTACGAATTTTACAAACCTGTAGAGCTGCATGTCCGGCAAATAATGTTAAACAGCTCTAGGGGTGAGATGTGATTTAAACTCACCTCCTCTTAATATTTAAACCGAAACTAGCAAAGTGCCGGTGTGTGAAAAATAATATTCCTCTTCATCAACTCCATTCTCTGCCATATAACATAAGACCCTGTTCGGTTCTGTATATTCTAGACACAGCTCTCTGGTGATTTGCAAATTTCCAGACTTGCAAATTCAGAAGTATAATTCAGCCTTAAGGGGAACCCTCCATCAGCTTAAACAGTATATATGTGCATAGGTAAATTAATAAAGAAGACATCCATAGTGGTTTGGCATGAAATTTATTCAGTGGTGAATAGAAACTCACATTGAATGTATAATGCCTCCAAAATCCCTCTCACAAATGTTATAGCATTACACAGTGCTGAACGAGCTGCGCTGTCTGATGTCAGGACCCCTGGTTCCCATCACCACCACTGTAAAGAAATCTAAATTTAGAGTAGAGTTTCTCTACAGTGAACCATATGAGGTCACACCACTTACAGTGCCTTCCACCATAAAAAGAAAGGTGGTCGGCTATGAACAATCATCCAACATCCATAAATGTAAGCACTGAAATCACAATATTTACCAATATATTCCTAATGCTACTGATTTGCATAGCATGCAGCTGTAATATGCAGGCTCGTCAGAAATAGTAATCTCTGACTTGAATGTACCTAATAGCATGTAATAACTCCACAAGCATCGGCTGTGGAGTGGAATGGTCATATTTCTGTATGTAGCCCACAACCTTTTGTTTTGCCACTGCATTAAGAATTGTGGAATTTGGCTAGATTTGATGGATGCCTTCCCTGGCACAATTCTGAGGAGAACTTCCTTCACACTAGGGTTGTTGCCACTGCTGATAGACCAGTATGATCAACGCTTAGCCAATCATCTGCTTTGGACCTAAACGAGACATTCACTGCACCGTACCGCCTCCTCTCGATCTATGAAACCCGTCACGCGCACCCCACAGATATTTATAGCTCCATTATCCTTGAGCTGCAGGAGCCTGAAGTTACTGCCACCTTAAATATGCAAGGTGACTCACTGTTTTTGTCCAGTAAGCAGCTTATATCTAAATGTAAACTGTGGATTAACAGTAAAAAGGCAAAACACAGAGGAGTACATAAGTTAGCTCATAATGGCAAGCAACACAAAATCTTCCACTCGCACAAACTCATCCCACAAGCTCCAAAAGCAGATGCTGTATCCTTCTGGATCACAAAATAACGTGCCAAGACCTGACACTCACTCATGCCTCATGCCGAGAGAATGCCCACCACCTGCCACGCACAAAGCAAACACAGCAGACCATTCCAGGCGCACGCAAAGCTTACACCAGTGATGGGCACCGCTCCTTTGTGAATAATAGAGGCTCAAACACTGGGCTTCATTTCAGCTAAGCTGGACTAATTTCATAGAGCGGCTGCAACCGTGACATACTGCGTCATGTTTATCAGTCGCCATCACCTGTTTTCATGCCACATGATCCATTAGAAAACATTCAGAATGAGAAAGCTTTATGAATTATTAAAAAGTTGAATGGTCCGGTACAGTGTGGAAAGCAACAGACAGAGGACGGCAGCATTAAAGCCTGCCAGAGATTAAGCTAAAGCTCCTCGGCAGCTTACTGATCTCCTGCCACGCAAAATCAAGAGGGAGAAAATGTGAATATCGATCAGAGGAAGAGATGTGTCCAGGGGGATGGAGTTAATTGCACAGTGCTCAGCTCGGCTGTCGAAAGCTCTTAAGGCTAATGACAGTAATGGCTCTGTGGTGTAATTCAAAGGACAGCGGTCCAACCATGATTCATAAAAACTACTGTGCATAAAACGAGGTCCAAGTTACAAATGATCTCTGCACTACCTGCTGCTTTTATTGAAGATTCAGATTTAATGAGTGCCACCTGTTATCTGCAGTAGTATGGAGAAAACATGCTGCTCGGCTCTCTTCCTTCCAATTACAAGCCCACTGAGCAAAATGCTTTATTATTAGTAGCAATGCATGACGAGATATATATATATATATATATATATATACACACACACACAGGGGTTGGACAATGAAGCTGAAACATCTGTCATTTTAATGTGGGAGGTCTCATGGCTAAATTGGACCAGCCTGGTGGCCAATCTTCATTAATTGCACATTGCACCAGTAAGAGCAGAGTGTGAAGGTTCAGTTAGCAGGTAAGAGCACAGTTCTGCTCAAAATACTGCAATGCACACAACATTATGGGTGACATACCAGAGTTCAAAAGAGGACAAATTGTTGGTGCACGTCTTGCTGGCGCATCTGTGACCAAGACAGCAAGTCTTTGTGATGTATCAAGAGCCACGGTATCCAGGGTAATCCCTCTGACCACTGTGCAGGACTTGTATATGTCATTCCCAAGACGAACTGACGCAGTATTGGCCGCAAAAGGAGGCCCTACACCATACTAATAAATGATTGTGGTCTAAAACCAGCTGTTTCAGTTTCATTGTCCAACCCCTGTATATAACTGCGTAAAGGAGGGATTTGTAAGATGACGCAAACTGCTGAATTTATACGCCAAACAATAGGGAGCAACACAGCACCACAAAGTTGTGGTGTCCGCCCCTATCATATGAAACAAAGAAATGCATGATGCTGCAATTCTTTCTGTCATTGTTTGACACTGATTGACAAGAGGTTAGAATATGCCATTGGGGCAGCAGTGCTACTTCATCTTTCCATGTTGGACTAAAGGGAGACTCACTAGTGGTATTACAATACAGGACAGGCCGGGGCTAGCTGGTTAGCATTTTAACTTAACAGTAGATATCTCTGCCACACGATGAAAACTGTTACCTCCTTACATTCAGTTAATAATTATTACATTTTAGAATATTTAAAACTAAAAATCGTACCTATTGCACCTCTAAACTTGATTTTAGATTTACCATATATTTTAGTATTATATATCAATATTTGATGATGATTTATTGTAGATTGGAGGAGCAGATGTATGTAACAATGGGCTACTGCGTGTGAATGTATTCTTTTTATTCTTTTTACTGCATTTCTATTAAGGGTGTCTTTTTTAATGGGGGTTGCAGGGATGTTGTCTATAACTTAGTTTAGCCCAATCCATGATGTTCCTAAAAGTAATAACTATCAATGTCAAAAAATCCTACTGGAAAAAAATGGCTTGCTTAGCGTACCCTGGACAAGCTGAAGCAAGCTTGTTATTCTCCAACAACCCACCTTTAATAGTGCCATAATTACACTCTTCGGGAAATGCAAATTAGAAGCTAACTACCTTGGATGGTTGATTAGCCACTTAGTATTTGCTGGCAAACTTATCCCTGCATTTACCTCCTGCTTGGGATCACTGTGGTTTCCCAGCCGGGTGTTATAATGAGGCACAGACTCAGACCATAATGCATCAATGGCAATACATATTGAATCATGAATGTTGTGTATTGTTATTCCCCTAAACCCTAAAGATATAACATTTATATTTTTCTATAATGCAAATATTTGAGTTTATACACTTAATAGTTGTTTATGTATCAGTATCGGCAAATACCTACATGAAAAATAATCAGCCCATGATTCCCATTTCCAACACACGGCCTGAAGTTTTTAATGAATTTGTCTCTATTTTTTAATTTTAGCATTTTAATTGTCCTCAAAGAGATTTCATAATGGAACAACAGGGCAGAAGAGCAACAACAGGATGTGGGAAAAAAAAAAAAAACGCCCACCCCAAATATCCTGTAGGTTTATGGGTAAGACAATAGGCCATTCCTCTTCCTGCTGTTGACTTGGCTTAAGTCACTGACTCCTCCAGGGAAGGAAAGAGTTATTGAGCAGGGATCACAATACCTCCAAGAGGATATCCACCCGTCACACACACTCACGTATATACACAAACAGAGTACAGGTGAAGATAAATCAGCAGTGATCACCCGCACACAGAATATCCCCAGTAATAAGCACGTTTATGAGGGGCTATTGCATCATGTTCAGCATTATGAGGATAATATACTTAAAGAAGTTTTTCTAAAGAAGTTAGGTAACACGGCAGTTAATAGATCTCACAGGAGATACGTGGTGTGAAGTGTTTTTTCTGCTTCTCCTTTCCAGAGTGGGTTTTCTTCATCTCTAAAAATACAGTTATTAAATGCTACTATGGCATAAGGCAGTAAGCACTGGAGCCGGCAGGCAGACATTGCACTCCCACTGGACTAGAGAGCGAGAAAAATATGACTGTATTTTGATGGCGATGTGGGAAGTGCTGGTCTGCTCGGGAATGACTATAAAACAGCGTTACACCCCCAAAGTCATACGCACTCCCACACAGTGCTAGTGCTGCAGACAAAATATTACTATTGAGATTATATTGCCATATTATATTCCGACTGCACTACTGTTTTCAATATATATTAAACACTGTGGCTAATAAATAGAACAATCTTACATTGACGACCAAGTATCAGCTGAATTACAAATAATATATCTGTGTAGCTGTCTTCTTTCAATCTTGGTCAGTGTGTATTATTATTATTATTATTATTATTATTATTATTATTATTATTAATATAAGCTATATAATCTTGCCTTACATTTCACTTTTCTTGTTGTAAATGCTAATAAAAAGTTAACCAAAAAATACTATTCATATTACGGTCAAATAAATTTAATGAAAGTCAAAAACAAAGACCTGAGTAAACACCATTTCATTTATAGAAAGTAACAAGTTCCTCTACCAATCCTTGGATCTTAGGTATTGTCCCCTTAATTACTCATTAGTCCAGTTCAGTAACATTAGCAAATTAACAATAGGGTTGCTCAGTCAGACACACCCAGGCTTGACTGCCCTGCTGAATTAAATCTGAGGTATCCTAAAATATCTCAAAACCAGAACACTTTGCTGTGAATGAAAGGAATTCCAGAACAAATCAGAAAGGAAGTCTGGAAAGGCTTACAAAGCCCTGGCCAAAGATCATATACCAGATCATATACCTTCTAATATCATATAACTCCAAGAGAACAGTGATAGCACACAGGAAGTCACAAAAAACTAGAATTAATATCTAAGGAACTGAAAGCCTTGCTCGCTTCAGATGAGGCCAGCGCTCATGATTTCATCATGTAAAAGAGACTGGCCAAAATGGCCAAACATGGTGGTGGCATGCTAAAGGTGTGGGATGTGAATCACCAGTCTTAACGCAAGAAATGATCACTTCAAACTGTTTTGCGTCCTTTTGTTTTGGGTATTGTGTGGATTTTACTGATTCAAGTTCTAATTTTGGTTCTGCTTATCAGGTTCTAATTCCGGTTCTTGTCAATTCCAAATTTCTATTCCAATATGGTGAAACAACTTGCCAAATGTTCTATATAAAGAGAATCTTTATTATTTTATTGAATCTTTCAGCTGTCGGGTTAATGAGCTGTAGCCATTTATTGCCACATCCACTGCAGCATTACCAACAGGGCTAGCCGCCATCTTGTGCACTATTCCTAACTCACTCATTTCTTCCTGCTTTTGAGCGCTGGTAGTTTATAGGCATTTATTTTTAGTACCTTTTGTCTCATTATGTCCCCTCATGACACATGATCTTGAGAAATACTTGTCCAGCAATCGCTGGTCAAGGCAGCTTTGCTAGCAGTACTGATGCTGCATTCTGATGCTGGAGTATGAAACTGGGAAATAATACCTGGACTTTTTGCAAACTGTGTTTGGAATCGAGATGATCTATGAGTTCATGAGACAAAAAATGCTAGGCAATGAAGTGGAGAAGCATATACCTGATCTATGTGCTTTTTAACACAGCAAAGAAAAAGCAGGATTGGGTTTTCCGGACCTCCTTGCTTTTTCCCCCTGATGTGGGTGTATCTACAAACAATCTAACCGACAGTGACTCAACTGAGAAAGGTCAGTTTGTTTCCCCATTAATGGTAGTTGCGAGGTGCAAGTGCTGTCTGAGGATCTGTCTAGTATTGGCCTCGGGTTTAAAGACCACATTCAGAGGAGCGGTCTCCTTTACAACAGATCAGCCTTCCACGTGTAGTGCATCTTTCATTTTCATTCACAAAGTGGGCCCACACTTGTAAGTGCTTCCTGAGATCTTCCTCTAACGCTATAGTGCAGCCTACCTAAAAACATGGTGTGTACACGTCCTTGGCAGACAGCTGCGTCTTACGGACATACGTTTCAGTACACTCACTTCTGTATTTTGAAGCATGTATGAATGAAATTTCGCTCAAAGGAACCGATAAGCAGAACTGAAATTTTACTTCTTTAATGGAGACCTGGTTCCTGGAATTCCTAGCTCTCTGCAAAGGCTTTGCCACTGTGACCTGTCATGGACCAGTGGGTATGATCCTGAAGTATATACTCTCCCAGCTCTTTTCCACAGATATAAATAAATTAATAAATAAACAGTCAGTTTAAACACAGATACTAAAAAATGACAGCCAATCTACCACTGTGTATTAATTTTAAAGGTAAATAAATAATAATAAAAATACCTGGGTTTATATTATTGCCTCTAGGAGTGTCACAGTTTCATGAACAACAGTTATGACAGATTGCTGCACTATGCACTTAAATATATATATACAGCTACACATAATGTAAGGTTTACAGGTATGTAAGGTATTGTGTGTGTATGTGTGTGTCTGTACTGTGTGTAATGCTGTTACTCTCTGTGCACTGTAAGCTACTGTAACGTACTGCAAAGACAAATTCCTTGTATGTGAACATGCTTGGGAAATAATGGTTGAATCTGATTCTGATTATGCAGATGAGCCGGTCTTCACCCAACTTTCTCTACAAGGTTAACTTAGGTTGCTAGCTAGCTAACTGCAGTGTGCATTTATCAGGCTGAAATAAGTCTAAAGCCTAGGAGAATGTAAAGCTTCATGTTAAACCAGCACTGAATAAAGAAGCCCCTCTGCTTTTTACCCCTTACACCAAATTCATTCTGAAACTGTCATACTGAATGTCTGTAGTATACGTATCATATATAAAAATGTTTGCTATGAACATTAATACCCTTGGTGTTTGTGGCCCTATAGACCTAATCTGGGCAAACATACACACACACACACACACACACACACACACACACACACACACACACACACACACACACACGTACATAAAACGTCTGGATTCTCTTGGCTCTTGGTCTTTAATAACCACTTTTCCAAACTCGCTCTGCTCCCTCTGTGCTGCTTCATTGTGGCAATGAACTCCTTCCCACACACAGGCTGTTGCACCACACAAGAGGAACCCAAGCTGTCATCTCGGCCGGCTTTTCTACCTCTCTCTTTCTCCCTCTCTCCCGCTCAGCGCCTCACACTTCACCAGCCATGTGTGACCTTCATCTGAGAGACTCTGGCTGCGCTCTAACACATTTATTAAAAGTCTTCTTTTCACACATCAGTCACCTTTACTTTCATTTCTCAAGCAGGTTTGACACTTTACAGAATTATACAATGACTGTAAAAGTAGCCCACATATGTATGATATGTATGAACACCAGCTGCCTTTTTCCCTCACTGCCCAGAAAGAAAACGAGCTGCAGCAGAAAGCCAATTCCTCCATAGGGTTATGGGATATGATGAACCAATCTGAACAATTCCATTCAAACTCTGAGCTTATTACACAGTTATTACCATAAGCGGTGTGCCGTATTGATGCAATTCAACAAAATAATGCTTTTAAATTATATAACTGTATCAGGTGATATTTTAGATTTAATTAATAAGGTTAAAGAATGTACTGTGTGCTAAACGAATGTCCAACAGATGCAGGCATGGCTTGTTTCATTCTCTGTTCTTTCTTTCACAGTGACTAATTACTGGAACTCAAATTTGGTTTGGTAAGTTCAGCGACCCTTGACCTCCATACACAGGTGACTCCAATTATGAGAAAGGGTGTTTAAGGGGGGCAATTGTAAGTGTTTCTCCTCTTTGCATCTTTTCTGAAGAGTCGCAGCATGGGAGTCTCAAAACAACTTTCAAATGACCTGAAAACAAAGATTGTTCACCGTCATGGTTTAGGGGAAGGATACAGAAAGCTATCTCAGAGATTTCAGCTTTCAGTCTCCACTGTGAGAAACATTGTGAGAAAATGGAAGACCACAGGCACAGTTCAAGTCAAGGCTCGAAGTGGCAGACCAAGAAAAATCTCGAATAAACAGAAGCCAAGGATGTTGAGAACAGTCAGAGTCAACCCACAGACCAGCACCAAAGACCTACAACGTGATCTTGCTGCTGATGGAGTCACTGTGCATCGTTCAACTATTCGGCGCACTTTACACAAGGAGATGCTGTATGGGAGAGTGATGCAGAGGAAGCCTTTTCTCCGCCCACATCACAAACAGAGCCACATCGCTAAATTGGACCAGCCTGGTGGCCAATCTTCATTAATTGCACATTGCACCAGTAAGAGCAGAGTGTGAAGGTTCAGTTAGCAGGTAAGAGCACAGTCCTGCTCAAAATACTGCAATGCACACAACATTATGGGTGACATACCAGAGTTCAAAAGAGGAAAAATTGTTGGGGCACGTCTTGTTGGCATCTGTGACCAAGACAGCAAGTCTTTGTGATGTATCAAGAGCCACGGTATCCAGGGTAATGTCAGCATATCACCAAGAAGGACGAACCTCCACCAGCATCACGTAGTGACCTGGCCACTATCCTGCAAGAAGAATGGCTTAAAAACTCCCAAGACCCTGTATTGGCCGCAAAAAGGAGGCCTACAACCAATACTATAAATGATTGGTGTCTGACCACTGTGCAGGACTTGTATATGTCATTCCCAAGACGAACTGACGCTGTATTGGCCGCAAAAGGAGGCCCTACACCATACTAATAAATGATCGTGGTCTAAAACCAGGTGTTTCAGTTCCATTGTCCAACCCCTGTATGTATATATATATATATATATATATATATATATATAAAAAACATAAAACTTGTTGATGTGGCTGGGTGGCTGATTTCTTATTAACTTTTTAAAGCAGACCATTGCAGTTTTCCTTCTACAAGGGTTAGGGTTAATGCTCAGTATGACACTCCGTAGCACTTACCATCCAGTAACTACTATAAATCATTCACTACTACATGATTCACTAAATTGATTCATTAACTAATACGAAAATGTTGTCATACGATAAATTTTTTCTATTTTTTTTAAAGATTTTTTATCCCTGTGTATTCTAATATTCTTAATGAACCGTCAGTGCTGCACCTGATTGAGTAGCACATTTCCATCAGCACCAAAACAACCAATGGACCAAGCCAACCATATGTGCACATACAACATCAACAATGTCTTTATCGCCCCATCTTGACCTCCTTTCGCAATCGCTTTCACACCATCTGGTCCCAGAGAGAGAAGAAAAAGCGAGAGAGAGAGCGCAAGAGAGAGCGAGAGAACATTACAAGGAGGAGAAGAAAAGTCAGTCAAAGCTCTCATCACTAATGCATGTTCTAAGGTATTCACTCAACCAGGTCAACTCACAATGCAGTGAAGGTAACCTGACCAGCCCTCAAAACTACACCGCATGGTCTATGGACCACCTGATACCAACAGCAGGCAAACACGTGCATGTGGCAGGATAGATTCTCCCACCTTTCTGTGGTGAAGGCCTTTTTGAGACCAAATAGCTTTCCAGTGTTTACTTCTTCTCACTGAGAGTGAAGAAGAAGAAACACACAACCTGTTTTTATTTGTGGCGTGTATATCACATTTACCAGCACCCCTGAGTTTACTGTACTGCCAAGATAATAGCACTCAATGGTGGATAAATGGCAAAAACACCTCACACTTCACACACAAAGCCAATTCAAAGTGCTTCAGAACAACAGGAATAGCATACAACATGAACTGTACAACAGCTCTGGGCACCATAAAAGCAAAGTACTGCTGCACTGGGCTTGGTTCTAATTGTGCACACTGATAGCTGACCAGCCACCAGGCCTGTTAGGTTTGCAATCTGGCCTGTAACTAAATAACTGCCAGGGTTTGGATCTCAAAGGTGCCATACAATGTATTAATTTAGCATTTTAAATGGATCGCTGATGTCTACATAGAAGGTATGAGACTTTGGCCAGAGTAAGAAATGGCCAGATGCAGTAAATTTCCATTTACACCCAATGAGTTGAGCCTAGGGTAAAACAAGCGTTTGGTGAGCTCATTAATAATTTGATTAGCTCTGCTCTGATTTGCTTGGAGATGCTGAAATGCATGTAAATGTGAGCATGTATGTGTGTGGGTTGGGGGGGTGTGTGGCGTGTGGCGTGTGAGTGAGTGAATATATATATCTGTGAGTCTGCATTGCGGTGACCTGTCCAGATGCCCTCTGCCCACTAAGCGCTACGATAGGCTTCTGAACCCCCCATCCCTGTGACCCAGGAGGTTAAGCAGTGTAGACGAGAAGTGAGTGAGTGCTCTGATTGGCTGGTTTACAGTGAGACACCACGATGATCACACACAAGCAACTTGCTAAAACAGACACCAGAAATAAAACAAACCACTGTGCAGATAAGTTAGGTCATCATACTATTTAGTTAGCCATGCTTACGTTAATTACCTGAAGCTTGCAAATAGCTAATGTTACCTGTACCTGCTACTTGCTTTTGATTTTGACATCAACAAACACTCACAATGAAACTTTCAATATAAGATGATCTAAGAGGATCTGCTTCAACCAGCTAACAGCAGTGGATAAAAAAACACAGCCTGACTGTGGTTTAGGTTGGGGCTGTGATGTGAAGATGAAAATGCCCTTCTTATCCCCTCTCTTCACTGTGTGAAGCCTCAACAGTGTCCAGGGTTTGAGAATCTGTCCAGAGTGAAATGTGGATCCTGGAATTAAATCTGTTCAGGTTATCATTAAAATGCTGAAATTGGCCTCGTATTTATCATCCTGTTTCCTGTTTCACCTTAGATGATACATCAGGTGCATTATGACACCTGTACAAGCTATAGCATTTAAGGTGGGGCCAAACATTTGATTAAGAAGCTGCCAATTAAAAAGGCCAATTCCAGTCTTGATTTAAGATGAAAATCAATCAATTGACAGCTAAGATCCTTGAAACGCCTATTTTTGCATGTACAGTCAGCCACCATTGTTGCTCCTTGTCACTGTTTTGCCGGCCTTGAACGTGAGCCGATATGTAAATTCTGGCGCCATTGATATTGATGAGTTGAGACTGTTACACAACAGTCTAAGATTCTGAAATCACAGTTTTACTGACCTCTTTTATAAATGCAAGGCTTTGTTCTAAACCATACTCTCTTTGTACTGAACTCTGTATTCAACTACAACAATATGAATACAGATTTCCATACTAAGGCACCTTCCTAACCGAGGTAAAATGCTCAGTTCTTGTAGCCCTGGTGAGCATTTTGAAGATGCCAGATTGAACATGCAGTGCAGAATATCTCTAAATCAATATCTTCAAATCAATAGTCATGGCTTTCAGGTGCAAAACAGTTCTACACAATATAAACATAATCAGTGACCATTTAAATTCATTACATTAACCTCTGCTTTCCTCTATTTTAGCTTCGCTTGGCCACAGATCCTGGTTACACTTGATGGTCTAATGAGCTTTAATCAGGCTCCAGATGAGGGTAGAGGCTTTCTCCTGGAGTTGGCACAGGGTTGATATGCTTTTATTTTTCTGGAAAGCCAGTTACCCCTAGATGCACCAACATCTGCATTTATTCCAAGATCCAGTAACATTTACTCATACTTAAATTTGTAACTCCCACAAACTTCTACACACTGACAGATTAACAAAAGGGCTGCACATTTAATCTCTGTGGAAACACGGAAGACAACCTCTAAATTCACAGGAGCTTCTACTTTCATTTCATTTCAGTGAATAGCACTGGATATCTAGCATTGGATTAAAGGCATAGTAAGTCATTTCAATCAAATGCACGTTTTGTCAAACATCTCTTAACAGTCTGCTTAATGTCCATTCTTGGTGCACGGTCAATCAGTAACAGGGGGCGTTCATGCACAGGAGAGGAGGGCTATATGCTCCTTTCCACAAGGACAGAAGGCCATGCAACCCCTAAAGAAGATTTGAAGAACAAAGACTAAGATTTTTTGATTAGGTCAGAGTGTTCCAACATTGGAATGACCCCATTGAGTTGATGGGACTAAAGTTGACTTCCTGCTTCTATAAAAAAGTGATCTTTGCTTTGGAAGTGTGCTGGCATAATTGCATCCACAAATTGGGGCGTAGCTTCTGAAGGACCACTGAAGGGAGGGGTGTATTAGTTGTGTTGTTGAGTTTAAATATGGACATCATATTTTCTAGAATTGCTTAGTGCAACTTTAATGGCTGGTTTTATAAATCACAAATCCTGAGTTTTACAATATTTAATAACAGAACAGAGATGTCTGAGACAGCTTGCAGAAATCCCATTTGAGAACTATAGCTTGTTAAAACTGTATGTGAACCTGAGGGGATCTTGCATACCATTCTAATACACTGGCTATTCTACAAAACTTTCATTCACATTAATATGACTGATGGGAACCCTCTGCAACATTAACCTGAATGACTGTGCAAGCGATTTAGGCTTCCAATGAAATCTCATCAAGATTTCTATAATGAGATGAACCAACCACAATGGCACGGCAGGACAAAGGAACCCATTCATGATGGCATTAATAGTGGCTTGCCACAGACTTGGACGATAACTGTGTGGGGAACATATGTAGGGTAATATATGCACCTATATAACAGAACAGTTTACAGATGCTTTAATAACTAACAAATAGCATGTAATACCTGGATGAGCATGAATAACACCTACATGGACCGGACAAGTTTCTGGATGTAGGCCACATCAGTGTTCAGCCACTCCTGCATATAAGAATTGCACAGTTGGGTCAGATTTGGTGGATGCCTTTCCTGGCACAGTTCTGAGGAGAGTTCCTGTAGACGGGGATTTTAGCCACTACTGGTAGACCCGTATGACCGTATGCTTCCATACACCTGCAGATTCAGCTACTTCCTTCACACTGTGGTCTCTGGCACGCCAAAATACAGTCACTCCTTTTAGCCAACCATTAACATCAGCTTTGGAGCCATTTACCACACATGGAACGAGACACACCCTGCACTGTAGCACCTCTGCTCAATCTATGAATCCCGTCACTCACACCCTGCAGGTATTCAAAGCCCCATCATCCTCGTACAACATCATCTGCAGGACTCTGAAGTTACTACTCACTTAAAGATGCAAAGTTGACTAATTCTTTGTCTAGTGAGCTTATCATGTCAGTCCATGTTTCGGCCCCCTGCCTTTACTACAGTTCCTATCTTTTTCAGGAGACTTCCTTTCAGGTTTTGTTTTTCAAAGAAGCCTGCAGGGATATTTTTCAAACGCTCTAAAGTTCAGTCTTAACAGTTGGTTGTAATTTCTGCAGTAATCCCATACACATTCAGTGTTGCTGAGGTCTGGACTCTGGGGTGGTCAGTCTGCTCTGAGAACACCAGGAGCTTTTTTTTTTGTATTTTGTCCATTTCCTTTTCTCAGTAGAAGTTCCCTTTCAGGCCCATGGTTTCAAGCCTTGATCTTACAGTGAAAGGGAGGACAGAAACACACACTGTTTGTATGATGGGGCTCTAGCAGTCTTATTCATGGCCTAATTTGTCTGCCCTACAATTTCACAATGAGCCAAAGATATCTTTACATTTGTCATGATAACATAAACAGTGTTGTGTTTTGCACCGTTGCTTAGGCAAAGCATCACTCACTACTAGTCAGCCACAGTACGTGTATATGTGTATGCTGTCACACACTGGGGCCATATAACAGAAACTTCTTGTCTTATATAACCACTGTGTTTATGAGTCAATAAATAAAGCACAAAACATGACAACATCACAAAGTTCTACATAAACATAACCTCTTCATTTTGCTTTCAAACTGCACTAGACTGGTGCATCTAAGTTGTTGATATAGATACATATATCTAGAAATATACAGAAATATAGAACATTTACTTCGTAGAGGCTCCAAGCGAGTTTACCACCCACCACAGTCGCACAAAATCTGAAATAATTTTTAAAAATTTATTAACACACATAAAAGGCTTGGTGTTTCATATGTCTTCAAATGTCTGTGGGTTTTCAGTATGTTCTTAACTGCACCAAGTCAATGGTATAATCTACACAAATGACATGACCAAATTAAACCAATGAGGTGAGATATTTGCACTAAAGGACACAATATAACATACACACAAGCTGTGAAACTTCCCATTTGTGTTCAAGTCATTCCTTAATGGGCAACAGCTTCGTAATTATGAAGTTCAAGACCTTCTGTGGCATCTTACGCAACCACTCTGTACCAACCCATCCCTTGATCTTGGCCATGCTCAGTTGATTAAAACGCAGCTCATCCCATATAATTACCGCTGACTAACTCTCCATTTGGTAAGATTAAAACAGGACTTTCAAGGGAGCGGATGATCCCTGATTCAATACATTTCAATTTTCAAAAATATACTTACTGCCTGCTCCAAATTACAAAAGGCCCCATTGCTATGAATTAAGCTGCTTACATTCATCCATTGACAAATGCTTGTCCTACAAACTGCTCCACACAGAAGCCGTCAACCAAACAGACACACACAAAGTGCTGTTTGTAAGCTGATCAACACCTCTGACTAAAAAAACCCGCCCACCGTTTCCAACAATATGCTCGAAAAATCCGTCATGTCTGTGTCGAACTTCCCCGTTTCCTGCCAGAGAGGCGCGGAGAAGCTCCCTTTCTATAAATGACTGCACGGAAACCCAGACAGAGGAAGAGTGGCGCCTTGTCTAAGCATGGAAGATTTCCTATATGAGGTGTGAAACAGTGTGGTGGTGTACGCATGCGTGCACGCATAAATTCAGCAGTTCATATGCCTTTCTTCAGTTATTGCACAGTTATTGAATCACTCTGTAGTCCTTCCTACATGGGGTTTTGTTATCTGCGCCCCTTATCCTTTAATCCCCTTCACTCTCAATCCTTCTTTTTTCCAGTCTTTGGTTTTTCTCGCTGGCTTGCTCTCTCTCTCTCTCTCAAACCCTTACACTTTACACCACACTGCCGGTGCTCTAGTGATGCAGTCACTTCATAGCGATGATACAGTTTGCTGTCATTTAATATCAATGCAATTAAACAAACAGCACACTCAAACGGGAGACAGCATTGCATCTGCCCGAGAAGCTGATACAGAATAGCTAGAGAATGTTCCTGGCCCAGCGGGAATAAATGTCATTGACAGACACGAAGCAGGCTTAAGACAGACTCTCTTTGTCCTGAACTGTGGTCCTCCACTGCAGGCATGCAGGGCGGTTAATCATTAGTGAGCATACACACATCCACACTGTTTCCTGACTGCAACGTTTCTCCAGGCAGTTTTGGTGACATCGCCTGACATTTAGGGCCATTGCCTTGTTCCTGGTTTTCCAGCTGGTCAAACCTATAAGGAGTAAAGCTCAAGTATGAACTCTTGCTTTAGTGTTTTCTGTCAGCAAGCAAGTAAAAATGTAAGTGTAATCTTAAACAGTTAACAATAACAAAACTGAACAGATGGTCATCATTTATCAACTGTCAAAACGTGCACACATCTGCCTCGTTTCTGACAGTTCCCTGTGAGCTTACTCTATGATCAGTATTATTCCAGTAGTGGCACATAGCTTAGTTTAGAAATGCATTACTAATGTTGTACCAATTTATATATGTTATAAATGCTAATGTATGGCAGATATTTACATAAACATATGAGATATTTGCTTTGGTTTATAACTGTCCATAACAGTCTATAACAGTTTACAACAGTTCATGTCAATGTAATCACCAAAAAAATCTAAGGGAACATGCCTGAAGCCCCACCTCTTTCCAAGCAAACCTATAAGGAGGACATCTTCACCCTACTTCTCAGTACTGAATGTGTCCCACTACCATTCAAAAAGTGCTGCAGGCCTTTAAGACCTCATACAACCATCATACGTTGGATTCACAGTCCACACAAACCCAAATACCTACAGCAACAGAGCATGAAATCAAATTTAAACCAGCTAACTGAAATGCCAGTGTCACATCTTGCATTACCATCGCTATATAACTTTGTCACTCTGCATTTTTTGTTACCCATGTGCTGCTTTATGTCCCGTCAAATGAAGGCAAGAGATTTACAAAACTATTGGCATCAAATCTTCAGCAGATCTCTGTTTAAACAAAACATCAGAATCAGATAGTTGCTCAGATTCAGTAGCTATTAGAGGTTAGGATTTAAAGGTGCGTTTATTGATCTTGAGCAGAACGTAGAGTCCTGTGTTTTTGTTTTACTGCATTTGTCATTTGTAATGCCATTCCAGGTAGATTTAGGTCCTTGTTGTTCCAGGTGATATGAATCGGTATCAGCTGATATGTAAATCTCTGTAAGGGTTCTCTAGTAAAGAGAATGCTTCTATTTTAAACAGTGAGTTCTATATGGAACCATATACAACACATTTCTAATTCTGTATTCTGGAAAACCATTAAACCATTGTACCATGCAAAGAATGATTTATGAATGAAACGGTTCTATACAGAACTCATGGTTCTAAACGGAACTGTAGCTTTTACTGTAAACTCTGAAGAACCATGACAATTTTTTAGAGTGTCCATGAAAAGTTGTTTTGTGTGTTAGGGTTTCACTGGATGTTCAGTGCTCTGTGTAGCATGGTGGTGGTGCTTGTGGTGATGTGGTCACGAATGGTCGATGTTACGATGCTGCCACAAGAAATTCTGGGAAGTGTTTCAATTAAGTCCAGCATTTATTTGGTATTTCACGTGTATTTAGACGATACAAAAAGAAAAGGAACATAAAACATAAAATGGCAAACAGGTGCCTGGCAACCTGTAACACTTCCTCTGGTACCAATGTTGCTGTGTGTTTAGGATACCATCATCTGCACCTTGCTGCACCTCAGGCCTACTACCCTCCATCTTCCCTCATGCCTCTTTCACAACCCCCTAAGCCCCTCCCACCCAGCATACCAACTATGGAGGTTACCTAAAAGAGGCATGGGACCGAATGTCAGTTTTCACCGTTTACCTGGGCAATAACATTCTCTCAGTTTAAATTACATTTAACACATGAGCTCATGATGATTACGTACACGTCACATGAAGGATTTTATATAAAGCTAGCTTTATAGACCATATCCATCAACTGTTACCCAGGTGTGGGAGTCATAAGATGTAACTAGTGATGTGTCTGGCGCCTTGACATCATCACAGCGCTATATGCTGAATCTTTAAGACCTCCCACACCACGGCATCAGGGCCCAAATATGGGTGGTGCCATGGGGTAGCGCAGTGGGTAGCGCTGTTGCCTCACAGCTAGACGGGACTTGGCTCGCGACTTCTCCCTGTGACTGTGTGGTTTTCCTCTGATTGCTCCGGATTCCTCCCATAGTGCAATAACATGCACTCATGTGGATTGAAGATGCTAAATTGCCCCCTAGGCCCAGACAGGTAAAGCAGTTTAGAAGATGAGTGAGAGTGAGAATCTGGCGATGTCCAACTTCTGAAGGAAAAAAAAAAAAATATCACTACCACAAAGCCTAAAACAGGTTCTGCCTTTTGAAAAATTTTGAAGTTTGGATTTCTTCACATCTTCTGGGAGAAGTGGCTGTCACAGGCGTTACTAAGAAGACATTAAACATTGATTGGCAGACCTTCATTCAGCCTTTGTTGTTCTGTATCACAGAATTTGCCTTTGGCGTCTTTTCTTGAGCTGTTGATGATATTCAGTTCATGTATGTCACTCCTCTGACTTATTCTCCTCCGCCAGAGAGATTGCTTTTGCCCACCAAGGTGTTCATTTCAAATATGAATGCTTTTCCATACGTGCTTGATTTCTTCTTCTATGAAATCTGCTGTGATTTAAGCTGCCCCCAGGAAGGTGAGAGAATGTTGATTGTTTTACAGCCTTGTGTGGTATAACACAAGGACATGATGACAACATAATCACCTGCCCATTCATCAAGATACAAAGACACAAACAGGCGTACACTTGAGTCACGCCATGTCAAATCACCGGGCCTTGACACCGTCCATAATAAACCACAGAGACGGCCTGGAATTAAATTAAAGGCTGTTTAAAATAGCAGCGTATGATGGTATTAAAATTGTCCCTGGAAATACTGTAGAATGGAAATAAATTGCACTGTAAAAATAACATTTCCAATTAACTGATAAGGCTTATTACATTAGTATGACTAACAACATTATGGGAAGTGCTTTCAGTCTGTCTTAGACCTAAAGCGTACGTCCTCCCACCACTCATCATCACAAACACAACATACAAACAGATAATTAATGCCTCTCTCACAGAAAAATCTGTACATGTTCAATAGAGCATAGAAGCCAGTGATGGCTGATGTGGAGTATTCTGCATAATTTGACTTGGGACTTGACCTTTTTGCTGGAAATTAACCACCTACATATGGCACATTTTGAAGTACTGGGTTCTCCTGGTGTACAGATACAAGCCAAAAGCCAGAGAAAAGCCACCGGGATGAAAAATTAGTCCTATTCTGTGGGGAATTTCATGTTTTTGAAATTAGGTGGTAGCTCATTAGTGCTTCATGAGAACCATTAAAAGCTAAAAAGGCTTTTGCACATCTGTTCCTACAAAGATATCGCTCTCTATGTCTGACCATTCCACTGATACTTACTCACATCCCTCTATCCATCCCTCCATCCATCCATCCAATTACAGCTCAACTCCGCCCCACCCCTTGAGAGCAATAAGATAGTGGACCACTGCGTTGGCTTACTAATGGCAAAGTAGACCATGCACTGGTGTTTTGCTCAATGTTTTTGGGACTCGTTTTCCAGAGAGTCCAATTGACTGATTCTTCCTTCATTTCTTACGTTTGCAACCCTGTAAAATAGTTTAGTAAATAATTTGTCAGCAACAACATTTTTTATATAAGGCCTAGTTCCTAATTTTTTTTTTTCTTTTTTGTTTAAGTCCACTTCCAAAAATTAAAGGCTGTACACTTTTAAAATTTGACTAGATTAAAACCTGGTTGGATTTTGTACAGATATATATATGGGCCTTTAGAGAAAACACGAATGTGTACAGCAAGAGGGCACCTGAAATACATCGGATGTCTCTATGTGAAAACCTCATCCTGCTGCTTCAGTGTGATATCCTAACTTTTTCAGTGATGTATTTACAAAAGAAATGGAGTATCAGGGAAGGCTTCAAGTTTACTGACCGCTTCACTTGAGAGTGGTTGTTAATATTGTTTTCATTGCCTGCTAGAACACGGTGACGTAATCCACGGCCATAAACTGCTTATGAGCAGAAATCATTGGATTTAATAATTTTGTCCTCTAAATGTTCTGATTTGCAGTTAATGTGACCTGCTACTTTGTGCATTCTGACTTTACTATTCAATTTGATATCAGTAAGAGTTCACGAACAGATATCTGGTTATAACACAGAGAAGAAAAAGAAGGATGTTGGCCGTATATTATGTTAGGCTGTGGGCTAAGGCTACCTTCTTGCACAATACAGCAGCACGCAGAGGAATATCCTTAATTTTCCAAACAGCCGAGGGACCTCGCTCTTCATGCTGGATGAGTAATGGAGGATCTAAAAGAGCCACCAGCCATGTTTGATTCTGTCGGGAACTCAGTGGATACTTTATTTGTGAGAGAAATATATGTTCACTGTTTCAGGACCTGCCTAACATCAGCTAAAGGAGCTAGGTTAGCTAGCATTACAGCTGCACCATCTCTGTCTTCCTAGTCAGAAAGTTAACAGAGAGTTAACCAGCTAACAGGCTAGCGTTTTGATCATTTCAAGTTCAAACCTTGATTTTTAAACCTTCAAGATTTAAAAGTCTTTATTCAAACTAGAGCTGATGTCAAAATTCAACACACTGCTGACGGTAAACTATCTTTATAAGCACTGCTCTTTTCAAAACAAGCAAATTAACATATAGCACTAAAAGCCTGCTAAGCCACTGTACTTATACACCTGTTCTTGAGACTGTGAACACATTTCATTTAAAATGAACAGTTAAAATGAAAGTTATTAGCAGATATCAGCATAAGCAATTTATGTAGACTATAAATAAACCCCTGATGTCAAGATGACAGCGCCCACTATTGGGCCACTGATGGGAAAGACTGGCAGCCCACTAGCTTTAATGCAAGGAACATCCATCAGTGTTTAAGCAGTGTTTTAAACAAAATGCCATTTCCACTCAACTTAGTCCAGTTTACTTTTTTCCCCTTCATTACTTTCTTTCTGTTATCCTTTGTAAATCAGATATAAACTGTAATATTTTAACAGTAATATCATAAATGAAGCTGGTTATACAGCTGTATATTCATTGTATTCTAGTGAAATCATGTTATATTAGGCCATGTCTATAATTATAACCTTATAACCCAGCTTTATTTCCAAGATAAAAGTCTGTGAGTATCTGTTTGAGGAGTTTCAAAAAAGTGCTGTATGGCATACAGTCAATGGAGGGACCACCTTATCCAGACTGTGGCCCATTGCAGTCACTAGTGATTACAAAATACAGACCACACTTCACAGGAAGACCTGTCAATAGGGCACACAAGGAATAATAAATGCACCTCCAAAGCATAATAATAAGGTGGACAACAGACGAGTTCAAATACGTGGAAGACAATATCGTTTCAATGAATTGTTAGTCTGTGTACTTGTTCAGGTTAACCTGAAAGATTAACGGAGCCCCCTGGACAATTTTCATACATCACCCCCCCCACCAAAAAAAAACAAAAACAAACACACAACATTGTTCAACAATAACCTGTCTTTAAATGTTATAATTACACCCTAAAAATACTAAAAGCTAATACATACAAAGCTTTGGTTAGCTACCATTCACTGATCATTTCTCTAAATTAAAAACCTACCATGCTCAAATACTGACAGCAACTGGAATACAAGAACCACATGGGAAATGGGAAGCATTACATTCATAACAATGGTATGGATTTTCTACTTTATATTAATACATCAAGGGAAAAAAATATCATCCCTGACAGCAGGTTCATCTTTTACCACATTCACCCTCTGCTACCTCAGTAAGACTACAATACACAGTTGTTACAGTAATGTGTGTATTAACTAAATTGATCAAAAAACATGTGTTACAGACCAACAGTAATGTTACTGTGAGAGTGAACACAAAAAAGGTGGCTACTAATCCCCAAGCAAACCAAACAACATACCTAGCAACTCCTGAGTTACAGCTTTCTGGCTTATTTTCAAAGCTATTCTTTCTCTACAAAGCAGCACAGAGGAGAGAACTCACTAATCACAGAGCTCTTAATTAACACATTGTGACCGAAGGCTTAGTCTTCAGCAGAATGCTGCTTTTCCTTTTGCACAGCAGTGTTAGTTCCTTTGCTCAGAGAGGCAGAGAGACAGTTAACCCAGATCCACACCACACTGAGCAGAGAATGTGACAGAAATACCGCAGCATGGAACCTGTGGGAAGTGGCTGACCGCTGTGATCTAGATCAAGGACACGTGACCTTAGACCTGAGCTGCTGGAAATACAGACCGTAATCAGCATCTTGTTTTTGTGCCAGGGAGACGCACTATCAGCGAGATGTTACTGCCAATGCTGCTGTGTGCCAACTTTCTGTGGTTTCTGACAATGTCACCACTTTCACCTTCCAAAGAACGCCTGAGAGTCCGTCACAGCCACCACCTCCTGCGGTTTGTCATCATGCCGCTGAACATATTTAGTAAAGCTCTTTGAAAGCCGTCAATTTTCCACTGTGTGGGTGTGGCTAATAAGTAGTTTGATTGACATCTCTTTGTCCAACACGCCTTACCTGCTCCGCCACCCATACTAAACTAATTTTATTATCCAGCTTTTAGGTGATGCTAACCGGACAGAAAATGTCACGGACAAACAGATGTGCAGACAGATGAACAAACTAACAAACAGATGGACGCAGCAACGAATGAAAAAAAAACACAAACAGATGTGCGGATCGGCAGATAGATGAAGCACCACATGAATGAACAGAAAGACGAACAAACAAACAAAATAGACGAAACAACGCCCAAAGGAATAGATGACCAGATGGATGGGTGAAGCAATGTATCAATGAAGTGAACAATGTAGTCGTATAGAGAAACAAATGAACAGGTGACAGGCAGCTACAGATGGGTGTACTAGATTGGTAGAGTTTGGTTATGCAGAGTTAGCTTTAGTTCACCAAGTTTCTCTGAATCAAGAGCAAGAGACATCAGCTCTGTGACTGGTTAAGAAATGGTTACGGAAGCGCTACCGAAGATTAGGACTGCCCAGTTTACATGGAGAGAAGCATATGAATATGGTGACATATATACACTTCGGGCAGGTATTCATACGACATACAGGGGTTTGACAATGAACCTGAAACACCTGTCATTTCAGTGTGGGAGGTCTCATGGCTAAATTGGACCAGCCCGGTGGCCAATCTTCATTAATTGCACATTGCACCAGTAAGAGCAGAGTGTGAAGGTTCAGTTAGCAGGTAAGAGCACAGTTCTGCTCAAAATACTGCAATGCACACAGCATTATGGGTGACATACCAGAGTTCAAAAGAGGACAAACTGTTGGTGCACGTCTTTCTGGCGCATCTGTGACCAAGACAGCAAGTCTTTGTGATGTATCAAGAGCCACGGTATCCAGGGTAATGTCAGCATACCACCAAGAAGGACGAACCTCCACCAGCATCACGTAGTGACCTGGCCACTATCCTGCAAGAAGAATGGCTTAAAATCCCTCTGACCACTGTGCAGGACGCAGTATATGTCATTCCCAAGACGAACTGACGCTGTATTGGCCGCAAAAGGAGGCCCTACACCATACTAATAAATGATTGTGGTCTAAAACCAGGTGTTTCAGTTTATTGTCCAACCCCTGTACTTGGTGCATGTATTTTGTGGCCCAGATGAAGACGAACTCATTTAAACAGAAAACACATTTAGAACACACAGATTTAGCAAGACTCCTAACACTGCATTGGCCTACCTGTGATATGATTAACCTTGTAAGTTGCTCTGGATAAGAGCGTCAGCTAAATACCTTAAATGTAAATGTAAATTTAGCTTCTGGGCTTTAAACAGGGCTCACAGACCAAACAGTAGTATAATATCTACTGTGCAGTTGATTAAATATGCCAGTTAAACAAAGACCCACTGTAACAGCTTATCACCTGGCCATTATTTGTTCTTAATATCACGGTTGCTGACCCAGAGATCCAAAAACTAAAAATAAAGAAATAAAAAAATAAAAAAATAAATAAAAAGCAAATCCCACCCTTTAATACTCAGACTTACATAAGTGACAGACTCTCCAATGACTGCTCTATAATTGGCTCAAAAATACAGTACTGTTCAAACATCAGAGAACGCCCATTTCATTACCTAGTTTCCAGCTGATTTCAGTCATCAGGTACAATTTTTTAGAAACACATCTGTAATAGAACACTTTACATCATATTACAGACCTGCTTCAGCTGAGCTCTGGACTGGTCAACCCAGCAGTGAGTCCATTGTTCTGAGAACACCAGCATTTGTTTGATGTGTCCATTGTCTTTTCTCAGGTACAGCCTTTTACAGCCTTTCAGATTCAGAGTGTTGAGTTGTCATCTCACAGTGTACGGATGGACAAAAACACCTGTGGATTTTTTTAAATCAGAAGCAAGAGAACACAGCACAGACCCAGCTGGCCACCAACAAAACCAGCTTAGGCTGTGTTTTCACACTGGTATGCTGGTCAGCCAGAATGACCATGCTGGTGTAACCAACTAAAACAGCACCAGACCAACATGAAATAGTATAGCATAGAGGAACATGTTTTTATAACTACTGGAACTTTTGGAAACTCTGATTTTTTACATGACTCTCTTCTCTTCAGGTGGGGTTCGCTATATCTAAGGCATACTTAGACACACCTGCTGGAAAATGAATAACATGAATAACATTAATGACTGTAAAGTACCTGCTAGTCCAGACACCAGCAAAACCAGGATATTGCGGCTGGCAGAACAAAACTTTGTTTCTCCACTAATTTGAAATTTGAAAATGCCTGTTATGATTTTCATTTTTTGTCAATTTCATGACAAATGGAAAAACAACTGTGGTTCTCCTGTAAAGTTATCACTTCGCAGATACAATATTTTGTTCCGACAGCAGTGATTTGTTGTGTTTTGGAGAGCTGGTTCACGGTGATGGAAGCTGATAAGCCAAACATCATCAA
>JAMWET010001705.1:0-15000 GCA_024036415.1 Prochilodus magdalenae | reverse complement strand
AGTGCTGAGCACATGTTAGACTAAATGTAAAGAGCTGAGAGTAATCCAGTTTGGTCACTTTGCCTTACCTTGGCATTACAGTAAATGTTGAGTTTACCATTGGCGAATATTTAGTCAGTGACCCTGAGCAGGTACCTATAAGACAAAAGCACTTAGCAAGACACATCAAAACAGCTTTATGTTACACCAAACAGAAAGCTCTATTCAATAACATACGCTTGTATATGCATAAGTCTACTACATTGGTCCAATTTGGGTCATTTAACTTATCTTGGACTTCTGATTTTTGCTCTGTGTGACGTTATAAATGAACCATGTCTGTTTTATTAAAATGAAGGACTCCATTTTGTCACTACCAAAACAATCATAACAATACCAAAGAAAGCATTGCCAAATGTGTTGATAGTGACTGTTTCTATTAAAACAAATTAATAAGAGATTTTAGTATAATAATACTGAAAAAAATGGGAAAATATTGGAAATATTATTTTCACATGAATTGAAATGCAGGGGTTAGCATTTGGGACATAGGCCTTCTCAATAATAATAAACAAACATAAATGGTAATCTTGTGTATATTTAACTTGTTATCTCACTAAATTATTTAGGGTTAAATAGCATTAGGACATGATTATGACCCTTAGTGATGCTGTGTTGTGCAGAAACCCTTCATTTTGAATCCAATCTGACAGTCTATAAAACCAAATCTCCTAAATCTATGGCACTGTACATTTTCCTAAAGACTGCACTGCAGCAATATACCAACCTTGCTGTGCTCTAGGTGAGCTGTCACTCCGTGTTTTAATTCAGATAATATTTTAAATTATCTAAAAGAAGCCACTAGTGGGTCAGTATTTTATTTTACTTACCAGCATTTGCAGAGAAGATCTGATGGTCTATTTTTTAAACCTTAACAATAATATAATGATAGAGTGGTAAACTACACTTTTGTGCATAGAAAATTGGACCCAAAATGTAAAACATTAGCCTTAAATGGTTTTAACAACAAATAATTAAACAGTTCTATAAATCAATGTAGTATGTGACCCCACCCCAACACACACACCCTCTTTAATTTCTTTAAAGGGGGGCTATTATACTCATTTTCAGTGTTTTGAATTTTATTTGGGGTTCAGTGCATCTGTTTTTCTCATGCTGTATATCTGTATTGAGTGTTTGTCTGAAATGCTGCCAGAGCTCCTTCGTCTTAGACCTGCCTCCCAGTGAGCCCAGTGTGCAATGAATGGTCAGTTCTCCCACTCTGTTCTAACTGGTCAACTGCCAAAGCACCATCCTGCTACAAGTTCCACTCTTTGCAAGCTAGACTGGATCTGGGCATTTGAGAGTGGTGAGCTTGTGCCTTTTCAGCTCTCTCTGTGTTGTGTGAGGGTATGCCAAGCTTAAGGCTTGTGTTACAAGATGAGATCACAGTGTAACAGAGAAACAAGCTGGAATTCCTGTGTCTGTGGAAGAGAGCTTCTCCCTCTGGCGTTCCCTTTGGGCTTCATTAAGGACTGAATGACGCAGCAAGGGAAAGAGAAAAAACGAACAAGCATAATAGATAAGTTTCGTGGGTAAATCTGCAGACGATTTTTCGCAGAAAGAAGAGTCAGTGTTGTTGAAATCAGCACTGATGGCTATAAACAGTTAAAAAACCTCAGCAGATTCACACTATGGAGCGCTGTGAATCACAGAATGGTTATACCCAAATAATCTTACCTTTAAACGCTATTCACAATATCAATACGCTGACGAAACCAAACACATCATTAAAAACTTGTGCTTGATTTTGTATGTATGTCTTGTAGCTTGTAGACATTTGCTCATTCAGTGCTGTGAGCATTACTGAGAACAGGTACTGATGCAGGATCAGAACTCCCTGTTAATGCAATGGGGCTCCATACATCCATACAGTTCCACTGCTCCACCACAGCAGATGTTGGCATTGAGCATGGTGACCCTAGGCTCATGTGTGGCTGCTCCAAAGCATCCCATTCTATCAATAATGTTATTCTAGGTATATTATACAAGCTGGCAATGACATTGTTTCACAAATAAAACACGTGTAGCTCCATTTTCTTATATTATAAATACACCGGCATGTTTCAAATCAAACAATGGGACGCTTAGCAACCATGCAACACCTCGTGGACCACCAAAACTGTCACCATCAGGCAAACAGCGCCTAAATCTTTCACCTTTGAGAGAGAAGAGCTCCAAAATCTGCAACAGTCCACATGCATTCCTGTTCACTGTGAAAAGACAACTCCACTCAATACACATACAGGATAAGCAATCAATTCAAAGAAGCTGGTGGTGCACTGACCACCCCAGAACCCAGACCTCAACATTACTGAATATGTTTGGGCTTAAGTGGATCATGAGAAACAACTGAGAAACCAACTTCTACGACTGAACTTTGGAGGTATGGTAAAGTGTTCAGGGTTCATTGAAAACTGAAAGCAAGTCTTCTAAAAGAATAGAAGCTGTAATAAAGACAAAGTGTGGGTATTCGATATTGAAAACTATCACTATACATGGTACTCAGCTGTTGTTTTTCAGTTGCAGAAAAAAAAAATAATATACATTTTAGCTGGTAATTAAATAAATGTTCCCAAGCTCAAGACTATGAAATATATTTATATATGTATATGTGTGTGTGTGTGTGTGTGTTCGTGTGTGTTCAGCACTCTGGAGAAAGGTTATTCTGAGCTCCTACATTCCACTTTCAGCTCTGCTCCAGTGCTGGCAGTGCTTGAAAGCTTGTGGACAAGGATACGGCGCCTCAAAGCTATACACACACACACACACTATACACACATACATTCCAGTCATTCTCTGCCTTTGAAGGCGGCATCGTGTCTCTAGTCCCCTTTCTCTAACCTGCTCTGTATTTGTGATAACTCTGCTGGTGCCACATCCCACTCTTTCATTTCATAGGATCTGTGTAATAAATCACACACTGTGGGTTATGTTTTCATCTCTGCAATAAAAACATCCTTAATGTATCAGGACTGCATTCACAGCACAACACTTCAGTGACGAATGAACAAAACAGAAAATAAAGCCTTCAGGTTCACAGTACAAGCAAAGGCACAATAAAGATCTTCTGGTTCAATGCTAAAAGAGTCAACGGGCTCCCACATGTAATAATTACTTTCAGTACATTAAAGAAGGACAGTGTGATGCTTGGTTGGACCCACCAGCATCAAATGCTAACTGGAATGTTATGTCACCTATTTAAGAAGTTCTAAATGTTATATGTACAGTCATATGTAAAAGTTTGAACACAACTGTCCATGGCGCTTAATGCTTACTCTAGTTATACTATATACAAGGGATTTTCTAAATTAGTGACTGGCATCCAGTTAATTAATATTTACTGTCTTAAAAAGTCTATGCAAAGGCACTACACTGGCATTATAATTCTTCACTGAGGTAATACCCAAAATATAATATCACATATTTTATATCAAATATGCAACACTGCCAGCTGCATTTCCAGAATCAGGGAAGCTATACTAACTTAGTAACATATTGCCCTCTGCAATGTTGCTAATGTTAGTGTTACAGTAATACAGTTGAATGCAAAGGTTTTGACCCTTCAGGTCAAATGACATGGTTTGTTGAACAAGTGAACTCATTCACTACAGGAAACAAACTTCTATGGCATAATATAGCATTTTCTGCCAATTTTAGGGCACCATGTCCAACATAACATGACATGAAGTAACGTAACGTAACGTAACGTAACGTAACGTAACGTAACGTAACGTAACGTAACGTAACGTAACGTAACGTAACGTAGCGTAGCGTAACGTAACGTAACGTAACGTAGCATAACGTAACGTAACGTAACGTAGCATAACGTAACGTAACGTAACGTAACATGACATATACTCATAAAATCAACCATCAGGAAAGAAACTTGGTCGGTAGGCTTGACATCATGAGACATGCAAGTTCAAGAAGGATCTAGGTAACCTACACGAACCACGGAGAGACAGAACCCACAAACTGACCAACAGTCACTATAGTGGACATTCACCGAGCAGTGATGCCCTCCATGGTTCATCCTGTTGTGCCAGCTTAATTGGCAGATGGCGGCATGATGCAGGACTACATGTAGACTGTTACAACAACTGCCCCTAACACCACATCAACATCGCCTAAGACCGTAGTGCTGTCGTACCATACTGACTTACAATGGCATGGGGTGGATTATCACTGGACACCATTAGAAATCTCTAGAACTCAATACAGAGATGTCTGGCATGGCCCGACACCATACTGAGAGACACTACTATGCTTCTACTGTATAAACATTGCCCATATCAATCTAAATTTCAGTTTTGTTTCTGGTAACCTTTATCTACCTTCCCAACAGCATTGCAATCCAACACTTTAGTCTGGGTGCAACTGTTGTTCTGATGATTTGCATAACATGTGCCATAACAACTTTATCACAGGTTGCATATTATAATTTTTTCCCAGTAAAACCAGGAAGTAGAAACTTATTTTCACTGAGAACATCAACCAAAACATGTATTCACAGTGCTTACATTTCACATATGTACTCAACAAACTGTACATTATGATTAATTTTGCTACCTTACTTTTTTCACTTCGTATTGTTCAGCTTAAAATCCCAGTGGAGCACTTCCGACTGATATATTTAGTTCTCATCTGACAGAAAACTTTGGAAACTTTACTCGAACGAATCACAGTGTTTATCTTGGTGTGCTGCGAGCATCTTGACAAATCTTGGGCTTTCCAGCTGAATGTTTCTGTGGGAGTTTTGATGAGTCAAGGCATTGACGTAACCCAGCAACAACAAATTGCTGTAGTCGATATAATTACAATACTAGTATTTTTTTCCATGTCTCCCGGCCCTCTCAAACCATGACTGGACTGTCTGTGATTGGCCTGCTTATCTTACTAGAGCACGAACAAGTTGTGATGTGAATCTGTATTTGAGTATGTTTAAACCATATAACCAAATACCTTCTTAATATAGCTTATATAGAATTACCTTCTTCATATATCTCATGTGTAATATTTTTAAAATAAGCTTCATATTACATTACATTACAGTCTTCATATACATTATATACAACCACCTTCCTCTTATACCTTATACAGAAATACCTTCTTCATATACCTTATACAGCAATACCTTCTTCATATACATTATACAGAAATACCTTTGTGTACCTTATATAGAAATACCTTCTTCATATACTTTATATAGAAATACTTTCTTCATATACCTTATACAGAAAAACAATCTTCATATACCTTATATAGAAGTACCTTCTTCATATACCTTAAACAGAAATACCTTCTTCATATACCTTATATAGAAATACCTTCTTCATATACCTTAAACAGAAATACCTTCATTTATATACCCTATATAGAAATACCTTCTTCATATACCTTAAACAGAAATACCTTCTTCATATAGCTTATATAGAAATACCTTCTTCATATACCTTAAACAGAAATACCTTCTTCATATACCTTATATAGAAATACCTTCTTCATATACCTTATACAGAAATACCATCTTCATATACCTTATACAGAAATACCTTCTTATACCTTATATAGAAATACTTTCTTCATATACCTTATACAGAAATACCTTCTTCATATACCTTATACAGAAATACCTTCTTCATATACCTTATACAGAAATACCTTCTTATACCTTATATAGAAATACCTTCTTCATATACCTTATACAGAAATACCTTCTTCATATACCTTATATAGAAATACCTTCTTATACCTTATACAGAAATACCTTCTTCATATACCTTATACAGAAATACCTTCTTCTTATACCTTATACAGAAATACCTTCTTCATATACCTTATACAGAAATACCTTCTTCATATACCTTATATAGAAATACCTTCTTCATATACCTTATACAGAAATACCATCTTTATATACCTTATACAGAAATACCTTCTTATACCTTATATAGAAATACCTTCTTCATATACCTTATACAGAAATACCTTCTTCATATACCTTATATAGAAATACCTTCTTATACCTTATACAGAAATACCTTCTTCATATACCTTATACAGAAATACCTTCTTCATATACCTTATATAGAAATACCTTCTTCATATACCTTATATAGAAATACCTTCTTATACCTTATATAAAAATACCTTCTTTATATACCTTATATAGAAATACCTTCTTATACCTTATATAGAAATACCTTCTTCATATACCTTATACAGAAATACCTTCTTATACCTTATATAGAAATACTTTCTTCATATACCTTATACAGAAATACCTTCTTCATATACTTTATATAGAAATACTTTCTTCATATACATTATATAGAAATACCTTCTTATACCTTATATAGAAATACTTTCTTCATATACATTATATACAAATACCTTCTTATACCTTATATAGAAATACCTTCTTCATATACCTTATACAGACATACCTTCTTCATATACCTTATACAGAAATACCTTCTTATACCTTATATAGAAATACCTTCTTCATATACCTTATATAGAAATACCTTCTTCATATACCGTATATAGAAATACCTTCTTCATATACCTTATACAGAAATACCTTCTTATACCTTATATAGAAATACCTTCTTCATATACCTTATACAGAAATACCTTCTTATACCTTATATAGAAATACCTTCTTCATATACCCTATACAGACATACCTTCTTCATATACCTTATATAGAAATACCTTCTTCATATACCTTATATAGAAATACCTTCTTCATATACCTTATATAGAAATACCTTCTTATACCTTATATAAAAATACCTTCTTTATATACCTTATATAGAAATACCTTCTTATACCTTATATAGAAATACCTTCTTCATATACCTTATACAGAAATACCTTCTTATACCTTATATAGAAATACTTTCTTCATATACCTTATACAGAAATACCTTCTTCATATACTTTATATAGAAATACTTTCTTCATATACATTATATAGAAATACCTTCTTATACCTTATATAAAAATACCTTCTTCATATACCTTATATACAAATACCTTCTTATACCTTATATAGAAATACCTTCTTCATATACCTTATACAGACATACCTTCTTCATATACCTTATACAGAAATACCTTCTTATACCTTATATAGAAATACCTTCTTCATATACCTTATATAGAAATACCTTCTTCATATACCGTATATAGAAATACCTTCTTCATATACCTTATATAGAAATACCTTCTTATACCTTATATAGAAATACTTTCTTCATATACCTTATATAGAAATACCTTCTTATACCTTATATAGAAATACCTTCTTCATATACCCTATACAGACGTACCTTCTTCATATACCTTATATAGAAATACCTTCTTCATATACCTTATATAGAAATACCTTCTTCATATACCTTATATAGAAATACCTTCTTCATATACCTTATATAGAAATACCTTCTTCATATACCTTATATAGAAATACCTTCTTCATATACCTTATATAGAAATACTTTCTTCATATACCTTATATAGAAATACCTTCTTCATATACCTTATATAGAAATACCTTCTTCATATACTTTATATAGAAATACTTTCTTCATATACCTTATATAGAAATACCTTCTTCATATACCTTATATAGAAATACCTTCTTCATATACCTTATATAGAAATACCTTCTTCATATACCTTATATAGAAATACCTTCTTCATATACCTTATATAGAAATACCTTCTTCATATACCTTATATAGAAATACCTTCTTCATATACCTTATATAGAAATACTTTCTTCATATACCTTATATAGAAATACCTTCTTCATATACCTTATATAGAAATACCTTCTTCATATACCTTATATAGAAATACCTTCTTCATATACCTTATATAGAAAAAGCAACACAAAATCAAAGTTTTGCAATGACCCTCTTAGTCTCCAGACCTGAGCCCAATTGAAAATCCATGATTTTAGCTAAACAAGGCAGTTTACAAGAGAAAACCAAGGAATCTCAATGAGTTAGGAATATCCTTCCAAGTGTTCTGCAGTCTTCTTAAACACTACAGAAAGAGGCTGTCATTCCCACCAGGGGAGGCTCCACCAAACACTGACATTTGGAGTGCCAGTGTTTTGGAATCTGCAGAGAGAGAGAGAGAGAGAGAGAGAGAGAGAGAGAGAGAGAGAGAGAGAGAGAGAGAGAGAGAGAGAGAGAGAGAGAGAGAGAGAGAGAGAGAGAGAGAGAGAGAGAAATAGACAGTGAGAGAGACAGAGAGAGAGTAAGAGAGAGAGAGAGAGAGAGAGAGAGAGAGAGAGAGAGAGAGAGAGAGAGAGAGAGAGAGAGAGAGAGAGAGAGAGAGAGAGAATAAAAGTGTGAGATGTACCTACCTGTTAAAGCCCAAAATACATTTTATTGAATTTGTGGTCCATATCTTTATTTTTGGTGATTTTTACTTTTATGCCTCATTTGTACAGCAGCTGCTGTTTAAATTGTGTGAATTTCATGATGAATGGCCCAACACCATTCAAAAATCTGGTTCCACTGACTTTACATGACATTAATATTAAATGAGGTTTTTGCTCTCTCCTGTAAAGCTGCCATTTTAAAGATACTTGTTTTTGTAGTGACAATACGTTAGTTCCTTTTTATGAAGGGTGTCAGTATCTCTGGAGTTGCCTGTTTTCATATATGAATACATATACAGAGTTCATCTACACTATATGCAAATACTTACATAAACTTCAGTTGTTCATATACATACAGTTCCTAAAACCTTCATAAGATGCCATGTACACAACTACTCTCCTAATTACCCTCAGATACTTTATATTCAGTTATATGTTTCATATTGATAAGACATAGTCTTTGATTTATTCAGTTGGATGTTATTAATAGAAACAAACCAAGACCATTATTATAAATCAGGAAGTGCACACCCTCAGCTTCTGGGCCTCCCGCTGACCTCTCTGCTCGTTTTTCCCTTATATGAAATTTCTGCAGGACCACTGTGGATTGCTGAAGTAAACAGGATGCTCGTGCGTGTAAAGCTACTATTAAAGTCGGCTGCTTCCTCACCCCACCATCCTTTTACATCATCGCTGTACAGTCCAGTACAGCACTAGCTATGTGGCTTCACTTTCAGATTTGGAAAACATAAACAAGTAAAGTGAGGAATCTGGTGATGCCCAAAACCAGATCAATTACCTCATCACTTCAGCAGAACAACTTGTCTTTAAGGAAGTCAATACTTTGACCTGAAATGGCACAGCAATGCAGGAGATGAGCTGAATGTATTTCAGTCTAATGACCAAAACAACGAGGCGAGTGTGTGTGTATGTTTGACAATGCCCTGCGCTTTGTTCATCTCTTCAGAACAAAGGCACTGTGTTTATGACAGATTCTTTCATCTGCTCTGCCTTATAGCATGAGCTGGCAGGTGTGGTATCCCTGCAAGGCATGTTGCCTGGGTAATCACTTTGTAGCTCTAGACTCCTGCTTTGTTTTGTTTAGCTCTTTCTCTTGCTATCCTATCCTCTCGCTCTGTCTTTTCCTCTCACAAAAATGGTAGGACATTGGCGGGAAACTGCAGTTAACAAATACAGTATCTCATGAAAGTGAGTACATCCCTCATATTTTCATAAATATTTTATCATATCTTTTCATGGGACAACACTGAAGATATGACACTTTGATACAATGTAAAGTAGTCAGTGTACAGCTTGTACAACAGTGTAAATTTGTTGTGCCCTCAAAATGACATGTCTAACATGTCTAAACCGCTAGCAATGAAAGTGAGTACACCCCCAAGTGAAAATAGCCAAATTGTGCCCGATTAGTTATATTCCCTTCCTAGTGTCATGTGACCCATTAGTGTCACAAGGACTCTGGTGAGAAGGGTGTGTTGAATTTGGTGTTATCGCTCTCACACTCTCTCATACCGGTCACTGAAAGCTCACCATGGCACCTCATGGCAAAGAGCTCTCTGAGGATCTGGAAAACAGAACTGTTGCTCTACATAAAGATGGCTGAGACTTCAAGACGATCCAACACCACGCTGCAGCACGGTGGCCAAGACCATACAGCGGTTTAACAGGACAGGTTCCACTCAGAACAGGCCTCGCCATGGTGCATCAAAGAAGCTTATTGCCCAGCGTCATTTCCAGAGATTGTCTTTTGAAAATAGACGTAGGAGTGCTGCCGGCATTGCTGCAGAGGTTAAAGAGGTGGGGGTCAACCTGTCAGTGCTCAGACCATACGCTGCACACTGTATCAAATTGATCTGAATGGCTGTCGTCCCAGAAAGAAGCCTCTTCTAAAGATGATGCAGGAGAAACCCAGCAAACAGTTTGCTGAAGACAGGCAGACTAAGGACATGGATTACTGGAACCATGTCTCGTGGTCGCATGAGACCAAGATTTGGTTCAGATGGTGTCAAGTGTGTGTGGCAGAAACCAGGTGAGGAGTACAAAGGCAAGTGTGTCTTGTATTCAGTCAAGCATGGTGGTGGGAGTGTCATGGTTTGGGGCTGCATGAGTGCTGCCGGCTGTGGGGAGCTACAGATCACTGAGGGAACCATGTATGCCAACATGTACTGTGACATACTGAAGCAGAGTATGATCCCCTCCCTTTGGAAACTGGACAATGGCAATATCCCATGGTAATGTTGCCTTGCTTGACGACCACTGCCTTGCTAAAGAGACTGAGGGTAAAGGTGCTGGACTGGCCAAGCATGTCTCCACACCTAAACCCTATTGATGGGACACCCTCAAACGTCCTCGTTGCCAGCGGTTCAGACATTAATGGCTGTGTGTTGAGTTATTTTGAGGGCACAGCAAATTTAAAATTTGGCAAGTCCAGCTTTTACCAAGATGAATGGTTTGTTGTCACATCACACATCCAGAAACCCTGATTTCACTCCACCCCCGTACTGCAATATTTGCAGGAAGTGTGTGAGAATATTCAAGCTGCATGGGATGGATTATCATAGGACACCATTCAGAACCTCTACAACTCCATGCCGAGACGTCCTTCATGTTGTATTAGTAAACATTGTGGCACGACACCATACTGAGAGACACTACTTCTGTGTGTGTAGCTAAATATTGCCCATATCATCATTTGTTGTTCCTGGTAATCTTCATCTTTCTTTCAAATAGCAATGCAATCTGATACGTCCCTCAGGTACAATGAAAAGACCCATCCTTTCTTACGTGGCAGAGTGGAAACTTGAGTCATTCGTGTTGTGTGTAGTGTTAAAAAAAGCAGTTCAAATCAAATCAAATCAAGGTTTATTTGTCACATACATAGTCATACATGGTACAACCGGCAGTAAAATGCTTTTGTGACTGCCCAGCCACATATTATTAGATAAGATAAATGAAATAGAGTAAAATAAAAAAGAGTACAAAAAGTGAAAATAAATAAAGGTATAGAGTAGAGTGTAGAACAATAAAAAGTGTCATGTAGCATATGAGGTATTAAGTTGTATATAAGGTGTCTGTAAAGTGTCTGTAAAGTGACTACAGTTTAAAGTAACTACAGTGTAGTTGTGCAAAGTTGAATATAGGTAGTGCAAAAGATTAGGCCTAGTTACTATTTTTGTCCGAATAGCATGTGGAAAGAAACTCTCTCATTCTCTCTGTTTTGGTTTTTAAAGCACGAGAACGCTTTCCAGAGGGCAACAGAGAAAACAGTCCATTGTTGGGGTGACTGATGTACTTGACTATTTTCCTTGCCCTTGACCAGCACCGTTTCCTGTAAATGGAGTCCAGGTCAGGAAGCTCAGTATGAATGATGTGCTCTGCTGAACGCTCCACTCTCTGGAGAGCCTGTCTGTCCTGCATGGTGCTGTTACCAAACCATACAGTGATGTTCCCCGTTAAGATGCTTTCGATGGTGCAAGTGTAGAAGTTCCGTAGCACCTTGGAGGGTAGTTTGAAGTACCTTAAGCGCCTGAGGGTGCCTGAGGTGATGTGATCGCAAAAGCTGGTCACAGGCCTTCTATACCATTCCACTGCGGTGGTGTGGCAGGGACCATGACAAGGTCCTCTGAGATGTGGACTCCAAGGTACTTGAAAGCTGTCTACACGTTCCACTGCATTCCCATTGCGATCACAAGCCATGGGTGATAGTTCCTCTCCTGCTTAATGGCTGCAGTCCACTATCAGTCCAGACTTAGTCTTGTTGACGTTTAAGGAGAGGAGATTTGTTGTCCTGGTCACCAGGGACCTCCAGTTTGCGCCTGTTTAAACACCAGATTCTTTGTAAAGACTCTTGTGTACAAGCAGCCTGGCAGGTCTGGCAATGCTTCAAAAAAATAATCGTTGTGAGTGGAGATTGAGGATTTGATAGTTCCTCTCTACCCACAACAGTGTCTCAAGGAGGATGATTGTTGTCATCGTGCAAACCTCCAGTGGTTTGACGATGGTCAGATTCATGGTCAGTGTGTCAGCAAATTGACACAAATGGGTCAGTGCTTTAAAATATTGTTGTCAAGTTTTTATTGTGCACCAAAAAGTAGTGCACGGCGCAGTGATATAGAGTGTGGAGAAAAGAAGGCCCTCCAGAGTTGTTGGGTGCACAATTTTGTGGTTTTGTCTTGGACGGTCAGCAAATAAAGAACAGACGTTAAACTCCCAAATCTGTGGTGCCATTGACCTCGGATACACAACAATTTGCATGTCTTACAATGTTTAATTCCCTTCTGGGTGCAACTATTCTTTTGTCCAAGAGTGTAATATCTGTACCTGAAAATAAACATCCATAACAAAAAAACACAAGAAAATAAATACTATACAGGACACATTTATTGGCATTTACAGAATGTAGTGATTTAGAAAGTAGTGCAAACACTGTCAACTGTACACTAAGGTAGAGACTCCCAGCAGAATCAAGTTAAGTATTTACTTTGAGCAGGAGTACGGTGATGCAGAAGTTGTCATCTTCTATAAAAGAGCAAACTGTAATAAAGCAGCACAAAGATCAGCGTATATTTGAGTATATTAATATTTGTCTTTATATGCAATATTTGAATCAGTAATGTGAGCGCTGTACAGTCCTGTTTAATCTGAATAGTATATCAAGCTAAAACTGTCAGCAGCTACATTAAGAAGGCTGTGCAGGTGAGGGACAGTAGGATAAGACCAGTTAGTTAGCAAACTGATTTCATTGTGGTTTTGTAATGGTATTTATTGTTAGACACCATGCAGTACCGTACATACAATATACAGGGGTTGGACAATGAAACTGAAACACCTGGTTTTAGACCACAATCATTTATTAGTATGGTGTAGGGCCTCCTTTTGCGGCCAATACAGCGTCAGTTCATCTTGGGAATGACATATACTGCGTCCTGCACAGTGGTCAGAGGGAGTTTAAGCCATTCCTCTTGCAGGATAGTGGCCAGGTCACTACGTGATGCTGGTGGAGGTTCGTCCTTCTTGGTGGTATGCTGACATTACCCTGGATACCGTGGCTCTTGATACATCACAAAGACTTGCTGTCTTGGTCACAGATGCGCCAGCAAGACGTGCACCAACAACCTGTCCTCTTTTGAACTCTGGTATGTCACCCATAATGCTGTGTGCATTGCAGTATTTTGAGCAGAACTGTGCTCTTACCTGCTACCTGAACCTTCACACTCTGCTCTTACTGGTGCAATGTGCAATTAATGAAGATTGGCCACCAGGCTGGTCCAATTTAGCCATGAGACCTCCCACACTAAAATGACAGGTGTTTCAGTTTCATTGTCCAACCCCTGTATAACCCAGATCAAGTTTAGCTTACCTTAGAGCCGGCATAATACTGCCTGTTAATAGCTTTGCCACTAGTCTAGTCTTCTCTGGAGCTTAATCCAAAAATCTTTTCAGCTTTTCAGAAACAAAAATGGTATTATGTTCTAGATGATAGCATTAAATAGAATTACATGGGTTACTGTAACATACAGCTACTGTTCGGATGAGGCACCCCACTTTAACCAGCCCTTTGCTACCTCTCCTCCAGTCTTGATTTATGTCAGCTGGATCTCTATTAGGTCTACAGAAAATGAGCCGTATAGTGCGCTCTCTGTCAACCCTGGCGGTAAAAGGGGCTCTTTTATTTTCCAGTTCACTCGATTTGAATGGCAAAACATTCGCAACCGCAAGAGATGAAGCAAAGTCTCGATGAGCTTTCCTTTCAGACAGACCCATACACAAGCACACATGCATGAGCACACAAAGGCACATGCAGAGCACGTTAAGAAGTTTGCAGACTTAGCAGATTAATGCAGAGTTAGGGATGTGGTAAGGATCAGCCATCTTCAACAGGCTCAGATGAGACAGTGAGTGGAGGCCTCCATATGGAATAAGTAAGGGAATTGCCAAACACCAGTGAAATTCCGCTCAGGGAGCCGGGCGAGATCGCAGCCCGCACAATAAATTACAGCCCGGGGCCTTTGATATTTCTCTTTTTGACCCCTCAGCCCAGCCATCTGGTGCCCAGAACAACCTGCTTTAAAGCACGGCTCCCTCTGCCATTAAAGCGACTCATGGCGGCATTAATTATGTGCTGAAAAAGCCTGTTTATTTATCACACAGGGAAAGCCTGTCGTAAATCCGGCAGCGAGTGACTGGACGTTGTGTGAGGAGGAATGATTGGAGGAAGAGATCAGAAGGCAAAAGAATGACAAGGGATCAGTGGCGGGATGAACAGCGATGAAAATGAATATCCGCTTCTTGGGAATATGATTGCTACTTCGTATTAACCTTTTGTTTTGCAGATTCTAATATTTATAGCACCACAGACTCCCTAAAAGCTAGAGACGGCTGCAATGCAATGACGTGAATGACTCAAACACGGGGTGAGGGGGTGGGAGTCATGAATCTCATTTCAAAATAAAGAATGAACTTGAGGTCACCCTTTCACATCCCAGCACGATTAATGTATTCATTGTGTAAGAAGCCCGAGACGCAGGAAGATGAAG
>JAMWET010001704.1:0-55678 GCA_024036415.1 Prochilodus magdalenae | reverse complement strand
TCGATAGGCCACCTCAGAATCTAGTCCTGAATGAAATTCCAAAGTTATTTTTTTGGAAGGATTAATTTGCATATGGTGGCCATCTTGTTTACAAAAGTCGACATGTTTTTGATAATTATTGCGGTTTAGGGTCTGGAGAATTTTTTGAGATTTTTTTCAGAATTTTTGGACTTAAACCCTAAGACTAGTTCACAAAAGTTGGTTTTGCATATTATGCTAATCAGAAAAAGATCTAAGTAGACAGAGCTTAATGGTCCAAATGGCAAAGTGATTTGGTTTGACCCAATGAATTTGGGAATTTTGTCTGGCATTTTGTCTATTTAGGAGTTATAGGCCAAAACATGTTTTGGTTTGATATAGCGCCACCTTGTGGCCAGTTGGTGCTGTTTTTTGTAGCTGAGTCATTTCACCCCTACTCTACCTTCATTGCAAGTTTGGTCTTCGTGGGCCTTACAGTCTTTGCTCCACAAGAAAAATAAGAAGAAGAAGAGGAAGAAAAATCCCAACAAATATAATAGGGTCTCTGAACTACATGCTAGGACCCTAATAACTATAAAAATCACTGTCCGCCATAAAATATCAGACAGCTCTTCTTCAAAATAATAACCTAATAAATAAAGAAACTAATAACTTACCATTTAAGATCTGAATTAATCAGTCTGCTGATTTGTTCAAACAAAAATTACACTTCTGGACTGCTTGGCTTGTAGAGTCTCAGTCGACTGAGTCTCTGACTGATGATTTGACTCGTCAACTTTCATGGTCAACACTAGTGTTCAGCAAATCTTGATCTGTCTCTGCCGTGCTGTGATGGGATTAATCAGATAATCAGTCTCTGTGTTAACAATTCAGCTTCTGTACAGTGAAAACACTCAGCTTTTCCTGGAACAATTCAGCCTTTAATGAACTTCATCATCTGCTTCATCATCTGCTTCTCCACAGTACATTTCAGTTATACTTCAGGGTTTTATTTTATGGGACCCAGAGATAAAAGCATAATAATGACATGACATACAAGTACTGATATATCAACAAACATATGTTTGACACAAATGTCATGATTTATTTTAGAATTAACTGCATTTGCTGTCTATTTGTAGCAATTTCCCTTTAACAGACTCATGATCAAAAGAACAGCTGCACCCAGAAGGAGGTATGGGATTGCAGTGCTACTGGGAAGGAAGATAAAGGTTACCAGTAACAATAAATTATGATAAATTTAGACTGATATGATCAATATTTCTTGAGCTACACATACAGAAGTAGTTTTGCAGTAAAGGTGGAGATTGGGTGACACCAGGCCTTCATGTGACCACAAATTGTTCATCCTAGCGCTGACCACGGGATCCTCACACACAGATTTGTTGGTGGTCTCCACCAAGACAAAAGTGGGATAAAGCCTGTCCTTGTTTACGTCACATGTATGATTGAGCATAATTAACACAATGAATGAGCAAAAGCCATTAACACAAAAGGCACTGAAACAAAAGACATTAATTCACAAGGCCTCCAAATCTAATGTAACATATCTAAGACATTTCAGAATACCAATAAATGAATATGAATCACTTCAAACTGATACAAAACTAAAGCAGCAAAATAAACCCCACTTCATAACCGCCCCTTAAGAATCCTACCTCACTCTAAGCTCAGTTCAGATGCTATAATCAGAATTACTACTCTGAGATCATGGCTTGGTAGAAATCACCTCCTATAAATGACTTAGGGACTCACACACACTGGTTAGTTGAGGCTTGGCACTCCTGGTTTCTGTTAATGAATAAGGTTCTAGAGGGTACATCTACATAAGCTCTAGATACTCTACTACTTGGGTCACTGAATACAGCACAGCACACCACATACTCTACAACCCCCAACTAACACTTTAAAACAGGAACCTTAACACATACACAACCTGCCCCCGTGTTCAGCAGCACTACAGACTCATATAGAGGAAGATATAAACCCCGTACCTGTGATTTACTCCAGTCCTGCTTACCTGGTTCTCTGGCAGGTTGTGGTGCTCACCATCCCATGTGTTAGAGCTGATGTTAATTTGATCTCCCTCAGTTTAAACTTCTCAACCAACACTCTAAATCTGCAGCTAGTTTAAAAGAGCTGATTGGACACGTACAGACTTCACTGTCAAGGAACCAAACACTGTTAGAACTACTCTTACAATCAGCTGCTCACACAGAGCATCTTAATGGGACAGTAACCCTTTTCATTCTCTACTGTATTACTAGTAGTACTGGTCACACTAGACACACCTCTAATTACACCCAGCTGATACTCTCTGTGTCCACCACAAACACTAAAGACTCATCTCTGGATGAAGACTCCACCTCTCTTTCTTTTAACTGACCTCAGTAATCAGCCTGTCTCACCCTCCTCTTGTCCTGCACTGACTCAGGGTGAGGATAATGGTACATCAGATTCTGAAAGTGAGTTTTATTGGTTGCTGGGTGTTCCTTAGTGTTTGCTAGGTGTTGCTAAAATGAACTAGACTCTATAGGAGGTACAAGGGGTAAATAAACGACACAGAGTAGTGCTGGTCTGTATGTCAGTGGATTAGAGTTTGGGGATCTGCTCTGAGTGAGTACATGCAGTTTGGTGTGTGTAGGTTAAAGGAGAGAGTAGAGTTTGGGTGGGGCCAAAAATAAATCGGACTGTAAGTGAGAAATAAGGGATGGGAAACAGACAAACAGAAAAACAGATCAGTGCGGATCAGACCAACGTTCAAAGGTCTGCCCTGAGATGTCTGTCCAGTGTATGTGAAACAGTGTCTGTCAGTCTAGCAGAGCTACAGTAGATGGGCGAGTACTTCTCCATCCAGCAGAGCAATGAACAATCATAACTAGCAGACCAAGACCTCCATCATCATTCAGTTCATCAGCACACCAGAACAGACCCCACCCTAACTCCAGCTCCTCACTGTCTCCCCTCCCATTAGACCAGCAGGACTGGAGCATTCAGTCCAGAAACCCCTGAGTGAAGTTCTAAACTCTCCTGAACTGCTGTCTCTGTCCTCCACACACTCACTACCCTGAAGTCTAACTCCTCCTGATGAAGCACTACTGCTCTATACAGGGTTTCATCATCACAGTAGAGGTCTGAATACGGCCGTTCAGCTACAGGTCCTGCGTACCTGCTGAATCATTTACAGCCAGTCTGATTCAGTCTGATTCATGGTGGTCATTGTGGGTAAACAGCAGACAACAGGTTAGAGGCTCGTACAGGTACAGTGATGAGCGTATGAAGAGGAGTTTGTACCAGACTGAATGTAATCACCGCAGCCTGAACATGTAAAGTGTGATACACAGTTAACACTGTTCTTCCACAGTAACACACTGAATTTGTACCAAACTGAAATATAAACCCTCTATTAACTAGTATTCACTTCTCTCTCCCTCTCTACTGAAAGACAGTACAGGAGGATTTACATGTACAGATCAGAAAGCTGAATTAGAGTCAGAATTAAATACACTGTGGGATTAAATCAAAGCACAGCTGGACTGGTTTTAACCGTGTGGTGTGTAGTGGGATAAGGGGGTATAATTATTAACCAATTCATTAATTAATCAATGATAAATTATTATTAGGATATTAGAGGGCATAGTTTATCTTAACCGAAGCACAAACAATAATTGCCATCTGATCCAATCTCAGGATGAGAGTTCATTTCCGAGACATCTAGTAGTCTGCACGTTTGTCACAATATTGAGTTGTTCCTTCACCGCAGAGTAAAAGAGGAGATCACTGTGTAACTGCACCTCCTCTTTACTCCATGGAGGAGGGACATGTTCTCTGGATGAATGCAGCTACAAGTGATTACTCCTGCCTGGTTTCCCAGCCCCGCCCCCAAAGGGCTGTGATTGGTCAGTGACTACATCATTGTAGTCTGAACTGGGCTCTGCTCAGACTGAAATACAGTGACTGTACTGGGTTTAGTGTTGCGGTGTTTAAAGACCCCCACAGTGAACTGGGCTCTGCTCAGACTGAAATACAGTGACTGTACTGGGTTTAGTGTTTTATGGTGTTTAAAGACCCCCACAGTGAACTGGGCTCTGCTCAGACTGAAATACAGTGACTGTACTGGGTTTAGTGTTGCGGTGTTTATAGACCCCCACAGCGAACTGGGCTCTGCTCAGACTGAAATACTGTGACTGTACTGGGTTTAGTGTTGCGGTGTTTAAAGACCCACACAGTGAACTGGGCTCTGCTCAGACTGAAATACAGTGACTGTACTGGGTTTAGTGTTGCAGTGTTTAAGACCCCCACAGTGAACCGGGCTCTGCTCAGACTGAAATACAGTGACTGTACTGGGTTTAGTGTTGTGGTATTTAAAGACCCCCACAGTGAACCGGGCTCTGCTCAGACTGAAATACAGTGACTGTACTGGGTTTAGTGTTGTGGTATTTAAAGACCCCCACAGTGAACCGGGCTCTGCTCAGACTGAAATACAGTGACTGTACTGGGTTTAGTGTTGCAGTGTTTAAGACCCCCACAGTGAACTGGGCTCTGCTCAGACTGAAATACAGTGGCTGTACTGGGTTTAGTGTTGTGGTGTTTAAAGACCCCCACAGTGAACTGGGCTCTGCTCGGACTAAAATACTGTGACTGTACTGGGTTTAGTGTTGTGGTGTTTAAAGACCCCTACAGTGAACTGGGCTCTGCTCAGACTGAAATACAGTGACTGTACTGGGTTTAGTGTTGTGGTGTTTAAAGACCCCCACAGTGAACTGGGCTCTGCTCAGACTGAAATACAGTGACTGTACTGGGTTTAGTGTTGCAGTGTTTAAGACCCCCACAGTGAACCGGGCTCTGCTCAGACTGAAATACAGTGACTGTACTGGGTTTAGTGTTGTGGTGTTTAAAGACCCCCACAGTGAACCGGGCTCTGCTCAGACTGAAATACAGTGACTGTACTGGGTTTAGTGTTGCAGTGTTTAAGACCCCCACAGTGGTGTTTAAAGACCCCCACAGTGAACTGGGCTCTGCTCAGACTGAAATACAGTGACTGTACTGGGTTTAGTGTTTTATGGTGTTTAAAGACCCCCACAGTGAAATGTAGTCCAGCTGTGAGCGGACTGATCTTGAAGGTGGTCTGTGTTCAGTCCTGACACTAATTTACCGTTTCAGGACATGTTTAAATACCTGTCTAGTTTATCTGTTAGGAGGCGGAGACACGTTACCTCAGTAGAGTCAACACGTTTACCACATGTACCACCTGTTTAAACTCCGCCTCTCTGCACTGCTTTCCTCTTCTTCACTGTAATGACTGATCTTAATGACTCCTCCACATTTGAAGCACCACACGGTTAAACCAATCCAGCTGTGCTTTGATTTAATTCCACAGTGTATTTAATTCTGACTCTAATTCAGCTTTCTGATCTGCACATGTAAATCCTCCTGTACTGTCTCTCAAGAAGTGAAAACTAGTTAATAGAGGGTTTATATTTCACTTTGAATTCAGTGTGTAACTATGGAAACGCCATGTCATGCGTTTATTGTGTTTCACATGTTTCCCCTGTAGTAACTGTATTTCTAATCTGGTAAGAATTCCTATGTGCAGCTTAATAATAATGGAAGTTTGATTTCAGTGATGATCTCTACTTTAGAATAAATGAACAATCAATAAATTACACCTTAACACTGAACTTAACCACAACACTACAGACCCAACAGACGTCTAGTCATGTGACAGTGACCTGTGATAAATAATGCAGGTATTGTTGAATGTATACACTAATTTAGTGGGTTTATCTAATAAAGATCAGACAAACTGATCAGATCATAAATATACACTTCTGTTCAAACAGCTGAACACAGAAACACATTTACACCTTTAAATCAGAAGAGGAATCTCCAGCACTGGTCACAGGACCTGAAGCTGAGTGTCTTCATTCAGCCACGTCCTTCCATGTTATCAGTGTCCTCATATACAGACTACAGTAGGGTTGTACCCAACTCAGAATTTTGTCTGTTGAATCGGATTCGCCTGCCTTGGTCGACGATTCGACTATTTGTTCACGTTTTTCTCCACGTACATTATCTAGCATACGGTTCAAATCTGATCCTCCTCAGTCAGAAAGTCAGCAGAGGCACAGAAACATATTTCTGAACTAAAAGAGGCGGGGCTTATGATAATCGATATGAACTGGAGCCTGATTTAGTTACAGGATATAGCGTCGGGCAGCAGCTCGTATTTATGCTAAACATTAGCACTTATAGCTTATAGTCTTTTTAATTTCACGTCTAACAGCTTCTTCAGTAGGAGGGCCCTTCGTCTTTCATCTCTCATAAATAATGACCTGCTAAATAAAACCAGATTAGTCCATATTTACATTATTTTAGATGTAAAGAACAACACTAAACCTGAAAACCGTTTAATTATTATATTACCCATGCTGAAATCATTATCTCTCGTTTATCAGCAGGCGTATTAAGCGACTGTATTTATCTTTAAATAAAAATAATCTCAGCTGTAGACGAATAATAAATATCTGTAATTTAGGATCTAAAATAATGGAATTATAATCAAACAAATGTCTTCGGTCCGCTTTTCCTTTACCGCTAACAGCCGTTACATCTAAAATGAAAGTCAGCTCACTCATTTGAAGCAGTGTTGGATGTCTGACTAAATAGATGGCAGCCCTAGACTACAGTGATTTAATATAATCAGATTATCATTTCAGTAACCCTCACACACACGCCCTTCATTATTTAAACTGCAGTACAGAATTTCAGACCATGTTTTATCTGTGTCTGATACTTTAGTTAGACTTAGTTATTAACCAGCAGCCTTAATCTCAAAGGCATGATCCGACAGAGCCAGACAGATTTCAGTTCTATTAACTTATTATTAGAAGTTCAGTTCATACGGGGTTTTTAAGGGAGTCCAGTAACTAAGAAGTGACTAACACTACTGTTCAGATCAGCAGACCATATCCAGCTCTGTGTTCACTGCTCTGCTGGTTCATGTAGACTAGATGTGGTTCCCACTGTTCTAAACCTGACAGTGTGTGGAACCAGTCCCAACCCTAAAGACCTGTTTAAAAAGAAGATCCATAAGAATATTACAAATTCATATCAGACCCTGAACCATATCAGTCCTGAGGAGCTTTAGTGTAGAGATAAAGTCTACATACCGCAGCAGTCCATCTATTTACGGTCACTAGCCAGCGGGAGAAAACGAGATCAGTAAAGCTTGTCTCAACTCAGAGAAGCAGACAATCAGCTGATCAAACGTGTTTAATCAGTTTATTAGTTTAATATTTATTAACTATGATTAAAGAGAAATACAGCAGCTTAATAAGCCCATCCAGACAGAGAGGAGGAGGAGTTACTCCAGAGCGGACAGTGCTGTGAATCTAACATCTTCAGACCTGCTGTTTTTATTTCCATCTAAAGATCATTCTGATATTAAGACTTTCATTCCTTTATTTAGATTTATTCATGAGTTTTAATGTTTATAGAGGAATAAAGAAGTGAGCTGATCCTGGTGAAGAACAGAGTCAGGTACTTCATGGTGGTCAGGTCCATGAATTCATTCAGAACTGTTTAATATGTTTATTTATGGAACATTGTTTTAATGTTTAAAGTGAAATATAAAATTAGACAGTTTAACATAAACACATATGAGCTGGTTGTCTGATTATTACACAGATCCATACGGCAGCTGCACATTATAAACAGGACCCAGTTCAGATCTTTCACTGTGGGCGGAGCCTAAAATGCCTTCCCGTAACTCTGTTGGGTTTGACTGTTAATGTAACTTGGATCAATGGATTTTCTGATTGGAGATGATAAAATGGTCCAATCTCTGTACTGAACAGCTAAAACTGATCTGACTGATAAAATTCTGAGGTGGGTAATCAGACCTAGGGTGTGGAAACATTTCAGTTTTAGAAAAGACAAATCCTTTAATAAAATGTTCAAATTATATTTTATTTGTGTTCGTTAGTTCATAGAAACATTACAGTGTATTAAACTGAACCAGTATCGAACCGGATCTGGAAAACTAAGGTATTAATAATGATCATATTATTGACTAAAGATTAAAACCAAAGTTCAGCTTCACATAAAAGTCAGTTCTGACTATGTACCAGCTTTGGCAGTGTGTGTCTCCATGGGATTCATATAACCCGGACCATCTCCTAATGTTCCAGCTGCTGCTTGTAGCCCTGATGATGGAGGATATGAACTGATCCTCCACTGTTACGACTGAAGGGCTGATAGACTGATGGACAGAGTGGAACTATTTTATCTGGAGGAACGTTGATAAAGAACCAAACCGTTAATTCTGTCCTCTTTATCTTCCAGTCTAACAGTAAATGACCAGAACAGAGCTGTGGGATAGTCACAGTAACACATGAGAGGGAGCGGTAGAGCTCAAGCTCTCTCACGTCAGAGCTCAAACCTGACTATAGTGTTAGTGTGGGGACAAACATGAAGGAGACCTTACGGAGGACTGGGGGCAAAACAAGACAAACAGATGAGTGTGGGTTAGAACAACACAGAGCTCGTACTCGGGGGTCTGTCCTGAGATGGTGTACACTGTCCATTTAAAAATAAATAAATAAATAAGTTAGATAGATCACACATCTGTCTGAGAAGTGTTCCTCATGTTTTGGAGTACTGGAGCAGTAAAACTGTTGTAAACTTGAAGATGATGTGTAGGTGTTGAAATGAAGGACTCCGTCAAATACTGTCTTGGTCAGATAGATAACACTTTATTACAGACGGTATACGAACAAGCACTCGAGTTGCTTGGGGGACGCCTTGTCCAATTCTGGCTATCCCTCCTGAACACAGTTCTTCCCACTTTTATATAGGCTGGGCATACAGAAATATTTATGCCTTATATGGAAATGGTACCCTCTGCTTGCGATTTCCTCAGACCCCTACCATATCCATAGAAGGAATCTGGCGGAATTCCGGTTCCCCAAGCATAGCATACAGTTTGATATCATGTGTATTTCAACATGTAGAAAACATCTGGATCTCATCTCTACAGTTGGGGAGGGGATTTAGAATCACATACTTTTGCAAGAGTTACTCCTCTGGGCCTCTCCGGCTCCAGTCACAGGGCCTCCGAATCTAAAGTCTTCCACTCTGCATGCAATGTAGAAATGTAAAGATACCTCATATTCCCCCCCTCCGAGGCTTTATAGTCTCGGAAAATAAAGGAATACAACATGTTTGTATTACAACAAAATAATAATTCCTCCTATATGCTTAGCAATACAGTAACTTTATGGAGTGTGAGAGCGAAAACCTGCCAGGCAGCTATCTTTCCTGGAATATCCATTAAACAATCTAGACAGGAAAAAATCTCTCACGATCCCTCTGCCCTAGGCGACCACATATAGTACTCCAGTCCAATTAAGAAAGGATGAATTTTATCAATTTGTATAGAAACATGATTTAAGCAAATATATATTGAAACCTCAGAAAATAAAATCAAAACAATGTCCAAATTCAGGCTGGTCGACCCATCGGACCCTACAATGGACCTGTCCCTGCCTAACACCACTATCCCTAAGCACCGAAAAACAAAACATCTGAGGTCCCCAGTGTACTTACTCAGAGTATCACTCCCCTTAAACATCCTCTGTCACTTTTACAGATTACGAAATCCAATATCATGCACATATATAAGAACATATAAGAATATATCACACTGCAGCTCCTTCGCAGCGTCGACTTCTCAATGAAGCGTTGATGATGAGTTGAATCCAGGCGTTGTCCACAGCCTCCTTGTTCAGAGTCCTCCAGTCTATTTTTATTATCCTCATGCAAGTGTATGAGTCCCTTTAGCATATCTGAGTTCCTGAACCTCCAACCACTCTTACAGTGGTCTTCTCCAAAATCATTCTGCTAGGAAGGGAAGAAAACAACAACCAGTATCTTTTGCAAAAAACAACAAATGCATATTAAAACATCAGATACAGATTAACAAATCATAAGTAAGTGTGAAATATGAAGGATCATACTTCCAAGTTATAAATCACCTTTCCTTTCCCCCCTGGTATCCTACCACACCATAGTAAAGACAACTAAATAATAAAAATAGTAGAAGGATAAATGATTGGAATATAATACGATTAAAATGGATATCTCTCCACCAGTTCACCCTCTATAATCACTTCCTCGTTATCGTCTGTGTCAGTCCTTTGTAATAATGGCATCTGAACCTCATCTCCAGGCATCACAACTCCAACCCATCTCAATATCATAGTCTTCGCACAGGTCAACAACAGCGTACAAAGGCAAAGCATCACACACAATTCTAGGAGAGCTGCTGCTAAAACCTGAACCATCATTGCTCCCAACGGCCCTAATTTCTCCTGCAACCAAGCATTCGCAGACCATCCAGCTCCTTCCGATGGGCCAAAGGCATCCCTTATAGTCTTCAATGCTTCTATGACACTGGTCATATTGTCAGAGCTTCAAAATATTGTCAGGAATCAAAGTATAACAAGCATCCCCAGTTAGGTTCAAAGCTACACACAGGACACCTTGTTTAGCCAAGATATAATCAAGAGCCATGTCATGTTTCAACAATGTCAACCTGTGACTTTTTTTTGAGTATTTGACAAATACGTGAATCCTCGTATAGTTTCATTTGCAAAACCCTGTAGGGTATAAGTGATATTATCTATGTGATCTGCCAAAAATGTCACACCATACCAAGGAAACAATCCTATACCCCACTTCTCTCTTGGTTCTTAACCATCAAAGTTCTACTCTGTTTTTGATGTGGCACATGAAATGTCACCTTATACAAACCATCAATAGCCTTATCTTTGCGCTCACCTAAATCCATCATATATTCATCACAGTCTGATATTCCCATAGACATCCCCATTGCCTTATGAGTATCATTTGAACAAAAACAACTTTTGGCCTTCACAGTTGTTACTACCATAGCATCAGGAATTGCTGTAATCATATTTCCAAGTTGATCAAGTAGATTCACATAGGGTAACTCCCCCAACCAAGAACAATTCAGTCTAGGCCTAAACAGATGTACTGATAAAGCCATCAGTCTATCTTCTGCTGACTGCTGCTAATATATCAGCCACAACAATGCATAAGACTGGCATGTGGCAAGTAATGGTTCTGGAACCGTTTCCATAATTGAAGGCCATGTGCCTGGTGTTGGCACATTTATCACACATGGACAATTCAGTTTCCTAACCGATCTGACAGAATGAGTTAGCGGCTGAAACCATAAGTTTCTACAAACCGGATTCCAAAAAAGTTGGGACACTAAACAAATTGTGAATAAAAACTGAATGCAATGATGTGGAGGTGCCAACATCTAATATTTTATTCAGAATAGAACACAAATCACAGATGAAAAGTTTAAACTGAGAGAATGTATCATTTTAAGGGAAAAATATGTTGTTTCAAAATTTCATGGCGTCAACAAATCCAAAAAAAAGTTGGGACAAGGCCATTTTTTACCACTGTGTGGCATCCCCCCCTTCTTCTTACAACACGTCTGGGGACAGAGGAGACCAGTTTCTCAAGTTTAGAAATAGGAATGCTCTCCCATTCATGTCTAATACAGGCCTCTAACTGTTCAATCGTCTTGTGACATTACGCACAAGGAGTGAACAATCATCCCTAAATTTATCATCACCCACAGACGATATTTCCTCCTTTTTATCTTTTTCTTATCTTCTCACTTATATAGTTTACCCCTGCAAATACTCACTAAACTCTCCACTCTCCACTAGAAAGTCATAAAATGGCCATTTTTGGGGGCTCATTGATGTTAGCCACTAGTCCCCACAAAGGAGGCTCATGGATGTTATTTAAAAAACTAGTCCTCATTTTCTGAGGCTCATAGATGTTAACTCAACAATTAACCAAAACATTAACCCAAAAAGGCTCATCAATTTTTAACAATTACAAAACAAAATCTTTCCTTATATTCTCAGCAGCAACCTCCTTCTAAACAAACATTCAGGAATTCCACACACGGTCTGCGCACACACAGACAGAGGGTCACTGAAACAGGCTCACACACACACACAAAGCAGCGCTACACACACACAGACATACACAAAGGGGTGGACCAGCCTCCCCCACCAGAGCACACACAGAAAGAAGGAGCAGTCCCTCTCGTACCAGACCGCACACACACAGAACACAGGGACACACAGAAAGAGCTCCTTTTTCACTCCATCTCATTCGATTAACTAAGTTTAATAGCATGCTTTTACCTCATTTTTCAGTTATTAGGGTCCTAGCACATAGTGCAGGGACCCTATTGTATTTGTTAGGATTTTTCTTCTTCCAATTCTTTTTCTCGGCTGAAACGCATTGTAGAGCAAAAACCGTAAGGCCTAGAGAAACCAAACTTGGACTGAAGGTACAGAATCAGTGAAATGACTCAGCCACAAAGAATGGCACCAACTGGCCTCAAGGTGGCGCTATAGCAAACCAAAATACCTTTTGGCTTATAACTCCTAAACCAAAATTTTGCCAGACAAAATGGCATTTTTCCTTTCCATTTATCACTTTGCTATTTGGACCATTAAGCTCCGCCTACTTAGATCTTTTTCTAATTAGCATAATATGCAAAACCTACTTTTGCGAACTAGTCTTAGGGTTTAAGCCCGAAAATTCTGAAAAAAATCTCAAAAAAGTCTCCAGACAAGGAATCTTAATAATTATCAAAAACATGTCGACTTTTGTAAACAAGATGGCCGACATATGCAAATGAACCCTTTCGAGAAAATACTTAATTAATTAAAAATTCTGTAACTCAAAAATGGTTCACACAAAAAATTTGAAACTTTGGAATTTGGTTCAGTATATGATTCTGAGGTGGCCTATCGATTTTGGTGCAGTTAGATTGATAGGGGGCGCTATAAAGGCTACATAACTGTTTCTCAGCAACCGTAACTCTGATTGAGCCGGAATTTTGTAGGCTTCATCTTTGACACAGTCTATAAGGGAATCTTTGAGGACAATTTGATACATCAAAATTTATGGACGCCATTAGCCAATCAGTTTTCAGTAGGCATTTGACAGGCTTAACATTAACCAATCAGCATGAAACCTGATTGGTGTGTGTTTGGAGGCACTTTGAAACAGCCAGTAAAATTTCGAAAGATTTGGCCACAAGGTGGCGCTATTTTGGAAAATCAAGTATATCTCATATAAATTTCACCCAAATCTAATAATAAATGCATTTCTTACATGCACTGGAGTATTCCAAACAATTTTGTAAATACAATTGTGTTAAAAAAATGTATAGTTATTTTTTAATCTTTAACAGTTTAAGAATGCTACTTTTCGAACTAGTCCCTGGATTTTGATCATAGCCATTCCAAACTAGTCTTAAAATGCTCTTTGGTGTCTCTAGGTAAATAATTATCAAAAAATAGTTGACTTTTTTACTTAACATGGCTTCTATAAATCAACAAACCACTGCGGCCTTGGAATTTACAGCCTATATCGCTATAACTCCTCAGTCTTTTCTCAGATCAAGTCAGTATTTTATTGACATGTGGAAACTAAGAGTCTGATGACATGTACAAAAACTGGTGCAGTTTGGCCTTTAGGGGGCGCTATAGCCCTAAAAAACACTAAAAATCACTAAAATGTTTATTACAATGTTATTACACAATCTATAGCCAAACCTCTGATGTCAATTGATTCAGCTCTCAGTCCTGCACAACTTTGTAATTACATGTTGTGTCGGAAAATGGACTACTGCTCTGCTATTTTGACCCATTTGTTCAGAAATAACAACTTATAAAAGCAAGGGTCAAAGGTCAATCTCAATGAAACTTGGGACGCATGTCTGTCTCAGGCCCCTGATCAATGATCTAAACACTTGGAGGCTTTTTGAATAATCCTAAGGATTTTAATCTCCCTTCTGTGTGCCACAATTGTCCCTAATGCCATAAGGGCCTGTACACATAGGCCTCAGCCTCTTTAATGTTAATAGACCACTGCTGATTATTTATGGTGAATGAAGACCTGAAGATAAACTCCCACTTCCTGTAAGTTTTACCTCTCTGTCTGTAAACAAGGTCCAAACTGCTTTAGGCCTTCTGAGGCCTCAAGGGTTTAGAAGCAGCTGAACAGTTCTCAGTGGGCCTCTTCAGCACTGAGCTAAAAGTGAGATGTTCCTTTTTGATAAATACAAACGAATGACATGGTACCTAATGACATGAGAACTGCCTGAGCTGTTAAACCTGTATTATCTTTATAGATCTAGAAACAAGGTCCAAACTGCTTTAGGCCTTGTGAGGGCTTGCTGGTCCAAAAGGGCTCGGTGGACTTATGACGTGCTAGGACCCTCAATTGCCGCTTGCGGCTATATTCTTTTACTTCTTTTCCTTTATTTCTCTTATTTCTCTTCACTTATGCTTCTCCATTTTAACCTATTTTAGTCTCTCCAATTTACCTTGGCCAAGGTACCTTTCATTAATTTAAAGCAAATTCCTCATAGGTAGCGTTCACACTAGGGACTAAAACAGCACGTGACTTACAGATGAATTCAGAGAAAGGGCCCTATCTGAGAAATCCCGCACGATGCTACTGTAGCATAATAATACTAAATACACTATATTTCACTCTTTTCTTCTTCTTTTTTATCCTTAAATACCTCTATTTCTCTATTCTCACTACAAAATTCCCTTTCAATGATTCCCTGGGCCCAGTGTGTTTTCCTCTATTTAAACTCTTATTCTTTTTCTCAAGCCCAAAGTTCCACGCTGTGACGAATGGAGAGCACATGACTTACTGTTAACGACATCATGTTAACGTTATGCTGCATAATGCTAATCAATCTCACTTTGTTACTCCTAAGGGTATTATACTTTCTTGTATATTCTCTTCTTTTTTTCCTTATTTTACCTCTTTATACCTCATTACTCTTGTCCAAATTTTCCTTTGGGCCCCAAAGGTTTTCCCCCACTTTTTCTAAATACCAATTCAACTATATCTCAAAGCCAACTTTCACGCAGTGTCTAGAACACATGTCTTACCGGAAACAGGATAATAAGAGGCCTCTGATCCTCGTTTACACTCACATGGTGTTATGTAGCACACTGATACCGTTACTAATTTAGGCTATTCTACACTTGTACTTCAACTTTTTCTTTTCCTTTTTTTCTATCTTCAGTACACTCTCCCCTATTGCGGCGTGCACACTGCAATAAACCCAATTTAGAACAGAGATTCAATCCAACACCAACACAGCATGGCATACAGACACAAAGGATCGTAACGGTGCAAACGGCCGCAGGCACTCACAGCAGCCCCACGAATGAACCAGTGCTCAAATATGTGAGAAATGCTCACCCTTTGTGCCGGCTTGGAGTAGGTCGCTGCAGGGTGTGGTGGCTGATCACAACACGTCCGGAGTTCGTGACGCCAAAACTGTTGTAAACTTGAAGATGCGATGATGTGTGGGTGTTGAAATGAAGGACTCAAATACAGTCTTGGTCAAATAGATAACACTTTATTTCAGACAGTAAACAAGCACTCGAGTTGCTTGGGGGACGCCTTTTCTGGCTTACCCCTTCCGAACACAGTTCTTCCCCACTTTTATATAGGCTGGACATATACAGTGGGGAGAACAAGTATTTGATACACTGCTGATTTTTCAGGTTTTCCCACTTGCAAAGCATGTAGAAGACTGTAATTTTTATCATAGGTACTCTTCAACTGTGAGTGATGGAATCTAAAACAAAAATCCAGAAAAATACATTGTATGATTTTTAAATAATTAATTTCCATTTTATTGTGGGAAATAAGTATTTGATACACCAGAAAAAGAAACTTAATATTTGGTACAGAAACCTTTGTTTGCAATTACAGAGACGAGACGTTTCCTGTAGTTCTTGACAAGGTTTGCACACACTGCAGCAGGGATTTTGGCCCACTCCTCCATACAGATCTCCTCCAGAGCCTTCAGGTTTCGTGGCTGTCGCTGGGCCACACGGACTTTAAGCTCCCTCTAAAGATTTTCTATTGGATTCAGGTCTGGAGACTGGCTAGGCCACTCCAGGACCTTAAGATGTTTCCTACGGAGCCACTCTTTAGTTGCCCTGGCTGTGTGTTTTGGGTCGTTATCATGCTGGAAGACCCAGCCACGACCCATCTTCAGTGCTCTTACTGAGGGAAGGAGGTTGTTGGCCAAAATCTCACGATACATGGCCCCATCCATCCTTCCCACAATACGGTGCAGTCGTCCTGTCCCCTTTGCAGAAAAGCATCCCCAAAGAATGATGTTTCCACCGCCATGCTTCACGGTTGGGATGGTGTTCTTGGGGTTGTACTCATCATTCTTCTTCCTCCAAACATGACGAGTGGAGTTTAAACCAAAAAGTTCTATTTTTGTCTCATCAGACCACATGACCTTCTCCCATTCCTCCTCTGGATCATTCAGATGGTCATTTGCAAACTTCAGACGGGCTTTGACATGCGTTGGCTTGAGGAAGGGCACCTTGCGTGCACTGCAGGATTTTAATCCTTGACGGCGCAGAGTGTTACTGATTGTTTTCTTTGAGACTGTGGTCCCAGCTCTATTCAGGTCATTGACCAGGTCCTGCCATGTAATTCTGGGCTCATTCCTCACCTTCCTCAAGATCATTGATGCTCCACGAAGTGAGATCTTGGATGGCGCCCCAGACCGAGGGAGATTATCTGTTATTTTGCATTTCTTCCATTTTCTAATAATTGCACCAACAGTTGTTGCCTTCTCACCAAGCTGCTTGCCTATTGTCCTGTAGCCCATCCCAGCCTTGTGCAGGTCTACAATTTTATCCCTGATGTCCTTACAAAGCTCTCTGGTCTTGGGCATTGTGGAGATGCTGGAGTCTGACTGATTGAGTGTGTGGACAGGTGTCTTTTATACAGGTAACGAGTTTAAACAGGTGCAGTTAATACAGGTAATGAGTGGAGAACAGGAGGGCTTCTTAAAGAAGAAGTAACATGTCTGTGAGAGCCAAAATTCTTACTGGTTGATAGATGATCAAATACTTATTTCCCACAATAAAATGGAAATTAATTATTTAAAAATCATACAATGTATTTTTCTGGATTTTTGTTTTAGATTCCATCACTCACAGTTGAAGAGTACCTATGATAAAAATTACAGTCTTCTACATGCTTTGCAAGTGGGAAAACCTGAAAAATCAGCAGTGTATCAAATACTTGTTCTCCCCACTGTAGAAATATTTATCCCTTATATGGAAATGGTCCCCTCTGCTTGCTTCTCAGAGAGAGAGAGATTTCCTCAGACCCCTATCATATCCATAAAAGGAATCTGGCGGAATTCCGGATCCCCAAGCATAGCGTACAGTTTGATATCATGTGTATTTCAACACATATTCCAAGATGGCGGCGGCGCGGCCATAGCTGCAACGGCTGCTCCGGATACAAAAATGGAGCTTTTTGTTTATTTTTTTTTTTTTTTGTGTCATTGGCACATGGACACAAGAACAACCGGTGTCCATGTATACGACTGTCAGATGCTGCTACACTACCGGAATCGACCAAACAACACCATAAATGACGAGCTACAAGAGACGCTACGCGGCTTCGGTCTACTACGGCAACCAGCCCCCCAGACCGCGGCCTCGCCTGAAGCCCGCAGCCGAAAGAGGGGGCACCGGAAGCGCTGCACGAGACCACAGAAGCGTGGTAAGCGGGATGGAGTTCGTACTAGGCTAACTTCAAAGCCAGCGCGAGCAGCTCTCCCGTCCATCCTGCTCTCGAATGTCTGCTCCCTGGAGAATAAACTGGACTGCATCCGACTTCAGAGAACTACACGGAGAGAATCTAGATACTGCTGCGTCTTTGTCTTCATGGAGACGTGGCTGAGTGGCAGAGTTCCAGACGCCGCCATTCAGCTAGACGGACTAGCTTCGTTTCGCGCCAACAGAGACTCAGCCCTGTGCGGTAAGACTCGCGGTGGAGGACTGTGTGTTTACATCAACACAGAATGGTGCAAGAAATCTGTACTGGTCTCTAGTTACTGCTCACCTCTAGTGGAGTTTATGATCGCCAGGTGTAGACTGCTTTATCTACCGATCACCACAGTGCTGATCATCAGTGTCTATATTCCACCCGGCGTTACCGCTAAAGCGGCGCTCTGTGAGCTGTACAGCGCTATTAGCGGACTGCAGAACACTCACCCTGATGGACTGTTTATTGTTGCTGGAGATTTCAACCATGTGAATCTCAAGTCAGTTCTCCCTAAATTCCACCAACATGTGAACTTTGCTACGAGAGGAGCGAACGCGCTGGACCTTGTTTACACCAACATTCCCAGCGCGTACCGGGCAGAGCCCCGCCCCCACCTCGTATACTCAGATCACATCTCTGTTATGCTAATTCCAGCATACAGACCGCTCGTCAGACGATCAAAGCCAGTTCTAAAGAAGGTGAGAACATGGCCATCAGGAGCCATCTCTGCTCTTCAGGACTGCTTTGAGCACACTGACTGGCAAATGTTTAGGGAGGCTGCACCCTACAGCAACACCACAGACTTGGAGGAGTACACTTCATCTGTGACCAGCTACATCAGCAAGTTGTGACCGTCTCCAAGACCATGACCACACATCCCAACCAGAAGCCGTGGATGACTGCAGAGGTGCGTGCCCTTCAAAGAAGGAGACAAGGCGGCCCTAAAGAAAGCAAGGGCCAAACTGTCCCGGGGCATCAGAGAGGCAAAGTGCGCACATAGTCAGAAAATCCACAGCCACTTCAGAGACAGCGGTGACACACGGTGCATGTGGCAGGGCATCACTTCTACGCTCGGTTCGAGACACAGAACAGCGTGGCAGCGAGGAAGACCACCCCTCCTCCCGACGACCAGGTGTTGTGTCTTACAGCAGCTGACGTGAGGAAAACTCTACGCAGAGTTAACCCACAGAAAGCTGCTGGACCGGACAACATCCCTGCTAGAGTGCTCAGGGAATGTGCAGACCAGCTGACAGATGTCTTCACCGACATCTTCAACATCTCCCTGAGCAGTGCCACCGTCCCAACGTGTCTCAAGGCAACCACCATCATATCCGTGCCGAAGAAGTCTTCAGTGTCCTGCCTCAATGACTACCGCCCTGTTGCACTCACACCCATCATCATGAAGTACTTCGAGAGGCTTGTCATGAGGCACATCAAGACCCTGCTGCCTCCCTCACTAGATCCTCTGCAGTTCACGTACTGTCCCAACTACTCAACAGACAACGCCATATCCACCACCCTTCACCTGGCGCTCACCCACCTGGACAATAGGGACACTTATGTTCGAATGCTGTTCATAGACTTTAGTTCAGCATTCAACACCATCATTCCTCAGCACCTGATCGGAAAGCTGAACCTACTGGGCCTGAACACTTCTCTCTCTAACTGGATCCTGGACTTCCTGACTGGGAGACCTCAGTCAGTCCGGATCGGACGTAACACCTCCAGCACCACCACGCTGAGCACCGGGGCCCCCCAGGGCTGTGTGCTCAGTCCTCTGTTGTTCACCTTGCTGACTCACGACTGTGCAGCAATGCACAGCTTGAACCACATCATCAAGTTTGCGGATGATACGACTGTGGTGGGTCTCATCAGCAAGAATGACGAGTCAGCATACCAGCAGGAAGTGCAATGGTTAACGGACTGGTGTAGAACCAAAAACCTGTCTCTGAACGTAGACAAGACCAAAGAGATGGTTGTTGACTTCAGAAGGACAAGGCGTGACCACTCTCCACTACACATCGACGGCTCCACTTGAGATCATCAAGAGCACCAAGTTCCTTGGAGTTCACCTGGCAGAGGATCTCACCTGGTCCCTCAACACCAGCACCATAACCAAGAAAGCCCAGCAGCGTCTCTACTTCCTGCGAAAACTGAGGAAGGCACGTCTCCCACCTCCCATCCTCACCACCTTCTACAGATGAACCATCGAGAGCATCTTGAGCAGCTGCATCACTGCCTGGTTTGGGAACTGCACCGCATCAGATCGCAAGTCCCTGCAGCGGGTAGTGAGGACAGCTGAGAAGATCATTGGTGTCTCTCTTCCCACCGTCACGGACATTTACACCACACCCTGCATCCGAAAAGATTCAAAAGAAAAGAAAAATTCAAAAAAAAAAAAAACTACTGCTATTGTTCCACCAACTGGATAACCTCAGTACTGCTGCTAAATTCAAATACAGTGTTTACAGTGTCTAATGTTTACATTTACACCAAATATGCACAACTGCACCTTACTGCTACTAACTACTAAGGGGCCGACTGCACTGTTTCCCCTCCCCTGTATTTATTGTTTGTCTTGTAAGTGGTCGTGTGTATTTATAGTATATTGTCTTGCGCACTTGCACACGTGCACTTTTTGTTGTATTGTTTTGTGTAGTCTATTGTTAGATGTAGCACCTTGGTCCTGGAGGAACGTTATTTCGTTTCACTGTGTACTGTACACCACTGTATATAGTTGAAATGACAAATAAAACCACTTGAACTTGAATGTAGAAAACATCTGGATGTCATCTCTACAGTTGGGGAAGGGGGTTTAGAATCACATACTTTGGCAAGAGTTACTCCTCTGGGCCTCTCCGGCTCCAGCCACAGGGCCTCCGAATCTAAAGCCTTTCACTCTGCATGCAATGTAGAAATGTAAAGATACCTCATATTAATCCTGATTGGGTGATTACAGTGTCAGTCAAGGTTTCCCCTGTTCTGATTGGTTGGGGGGAAGGCGGAAGGGGGTGGGACGGCAGAGAGAGGGAGACCGGAAAGTAAAACCCGAGAGAGAGTGCAGTAACAGTGAGTTTAAGCAGTGTACAGACCCTTTTCATTTATTAAGAGGGTTTATAAACAGGTTATAAGATCTATTTTCTCGATCTATTTTTCACTGCTGTTCCGGTCACAGTGGCGGCTATCTGACCTCGGCTCTCGGGCTGACACTCAGTCTGAACGAGGCAGAGCGAGCTAGTCCATGAGCATGTGAGCTACAGACTGCAGCACGAGGACCACAACACTTAACTAGCTAGCTAGCTCCATCAGCTTACCACCGCGGCTTATCCAGGACTTAAACCCGGCTGTAGCTTAAACAAACCCGCTTATAGGGTTTGTTTAAGCTACAGCCGGGTTTAAGTGCTGGGTGAAGAGCCGATGTCAGATAGCCCTCTGGGGTCCTCTGATAGAGACTGCTCTCCTGTAGCTGCATCCTGCTCTGCTCAGTAAGGGGGAGGCATGTTTCTCCCACCGGGCCTCGTCTGCTCCGTTCTCCTGCTGCACTGAACTGTAAGTCACATCTCTCTCTGTGTCTAAGAAGGAGCTAGTTCTTTACCAAACCGCCTGCTAGCCTCCCCCACCAGCAGGACTGCTCTGGTCTGTGGTTCTGAGTGTGTGGGAGTGTTCTGTAAGTCTCTGTAGGTTGCCGGTCATGTTGGGCAAGTCCACTGTGTGATTGTAATTTTGCTAATACTGGAACTGGCGGCCCCAAATTCAATCATTTACATTACATTTACATTTATGGCACTTAGCTGACGCTTTTATCCAGAGTGACTTACACAGTTAATCATATTACAGGTAGGCCGATGTAGTGTTAGGAGCTTGACTAGCTTGGATTTCCACTGACATCAAAACCACCAAGCATAACTGGCTGATTCAGTAGCCAGTTACGGCACTCCAAACCAAAAAAGTTATTGTAACTGACGATTTGGTGCCAATCAGTTATACCTTCAAAGAGCATGACATGCTTGCTCTTTATTTCCCGATTTTGGATCGTGGTCTGTTGATTATAGATTTACAAAGAAATTTCGGAATGTGTTATTTATTTCGGCTGGGTTCTGGATAACCTTTCCCGTTGAATCTTTGATTACTGGGATAATTGTTTTTTCTTTGTTTATTTTCATGAGATTTCCATCTTCATTACTGTACTCACAATTTTCCTGTCTTTGTAGTAGAAGTTTGGTTTTCTCATTCATCAATTTGTTAAGCTGTAATTTCTTAACTCTGTGTGTACTTCTACTAATAACTCATGACCTGTTATTGTTTCTGTAGATTTCCAGTTATGAGGGGGTTTAATTGGTTATTCTATAAGACTGGATCAGTGACTGTGTTAAAATCACCACCAGTAATAATGGGTGAATCTGAAAGGTTGGTGGTTTGGTTGAAGACGCTTTGGTAAAAGGTGGGATTGTCAGTATTAGGGCCATAGATATGTGTGATGGTTATTGTATATCTGTAATAGTGATATTTATTATAATAAATGGTCCTTCAGGGTCTGTGATAGTGGTGTTGGGAGTGATGTGTGTTAGGAGGCCACGCCTCTTTGTTTAGAGTTGTATGAGCTGTAAAGGTGTGGTTAAAATAAGAGGACTTCAGTTTGTGTGGGTCAGTGTCTGTTAGGTGAGTTTATGTAAAAGACGTATCTGATTTTAATTTTTTAAGGTGGTTTTGTATCTTATTATATTTTTCCTGAGATCCAGTACCACGTATGGTCCATGTTACAGTTTAATGTGTGACATGTTAGGTTGCTAAGCAGTGTGAGTGTGTGAGTGTGTAGTGGTATATATGGGTGTAGATTATGATTTGAGAATGTAGGATTAGGTGTGTTAATCTGATTTTTTGATGTTGGTGTAAGAACATGAATTTGTCTTGTTGGTCCCGAACAGTGGCGTACATTATTAATATATTAAAAAAGAGAAGAAGAAGAAGAAGAAGAAGGAGAAGGAAAAGAAGAAGAAGGAGATAGTGGAAAATAGGGGAACAGTAAAGATAATAAAGAAGAAGGTCCGGATTAGGATTTTTTGTACTCAGTATTATATTGAGCAAGAGGTATTTAATCATCAATTATGGAGAAGGCTATTTAAGTAATGCACACAATGTGCGTGTAAAAGAGAAAGGGAGGAATCTATAGATAGCAGTGTGGTAGGTGGATGGATGGATGTATAGGTTGATAGAAATTAATTGATTGATTGATTGATTGATTAATTAATTAGTCTGTTGTGTAATCTGTTTAGTCTGTGATATTAGCCGAACAGTGTCAGTCAGTAATACAGTGGGGTGCAAAAGTTTGGGCAGCCTTGTTAATTTTCCTGATTCACCTTTATAAAACATTGATTGTTTGGATAAAACAATTGCGTTAAATATATCATATAGGGGACAAACACAGTTATATTTGAGAAGTGAAATGAAGTTTATATGATTTACAGAAAGTGTGCAATAATTGGTTAAACAAAAGTAGGCAGGTGCATAATTTGGGCACTGTTGTCATTTTATTGATTTCAAAACCTTTAGAACTAATTATTGAAACTCAAATTTGGTTTGGTAAGTTCAGTGACCCTTGACCTTCATACACAGGTGACTCCAATTATGAGAATGGGTATTTAAGGGGAGCAATTGTAAGTTTTTCTCCTCTTTGCATCTAAGAGTCGCAGCATGGGAGTCTCAAAACAACTTTCAAATGACCTGAAAACAAGGATTATTCACCGTCATGGTTTAGGGGAAGGATACAGAAAGCTGAAATCTCTGAGATAGCTTTCTGTATCCACTGTGAGACACACTGTGAGAAAATGGAAGACCACAGGCACAGTTCAAGTCAAGGCTCGAAGTGGCAGACCAAGAAAAATCTCGAATAAACAGAAGCGAAGGATGTTGAGAACAGTCAGAGTCAACCCACAGACCAGCACCAAAGACCTACAACATGATCTTGCTGCTGATGGAGTCACTGTGCATCGTTCAACTATTCGGCGCACTTTACACAAGGAGATGCTGTTTGGGAGAGTGATGCAGAGAAAGCCTTTTCTCCGCCCACATCACAAACAGAACCGCTTGAGGTATGCTAAAGCACATTTGGACAAGCCAGCTTAATTTTGGAATAAGGTGCTGTGTTATTTGGGCATAACAAGGGCCGTTATCCATGGAGGAAAAAGAACACAGCACTCCAAGAAAAACACCTGCTACCTACAGTAAAATTTGGTGGTGGTTCTATCATGCTGTGGGGCTGTGTGGCCAGTACAGGAACTGGGAATCTTGTTAAAGTTGAGGGACGCATGGATTCCAATCAATATCAGCAGATTCTGGAGACCAGTGTCCAGGAATCAGTGACAAAGCTGAAGCTGTGCCGGGGCTGGATCTTCTAACAAGACAACGACCCTAAACACTGCTCAAAATCTAATAATGCATTCATGCAGAGGAACAAGTACAACGTTCTGGAATGGCCATCTCAGTCCCCAGACCTGAATATTATTGAAAGTCTGTCGTGTCACTTAAAGAGAGCTGTCCATGCTCGGAAACCATCAAACCTGAATGAACTAGAGATGTTTTGTAAAGAAGAATGGTCTATAATACCTTCAGCCACAATCCAGACTCTCATTAGAAGCTATAGGAAGAGTTTAGAGGCTGTTATGTCTGCGGAAAGAGGATCTACTAAATATTGATTTATGTTTTTTTTTGGTGCCCAAATTTATGCACCTGCCTAATTTTGTTTAGACAATTATTGCACACTTTCTGTAAATCATATAAACTTCATTTCACTTCTCAAATACCACTGTGTTTGTCCCCTATATGATATATTTAATGGAATTTTTTATCCAAACAATCAATGCTTTATAAATGTAAATCAGGAAAATTAACAAAGCTGCCCAAACTTTTGCACCCCACTGTAATCAGTCAGTCAGAAAGTCAGTTACATAACAGGTTTGGATTTTCTGAGTTGTCAGTCAGATTAGTCAGTTGTAGTAATATAGCCAGGGTGTCACGTCTTTATCTCTGAATAATTATCTGTCTACATACAATGTATCCACAGATATTCCAGCTCTTTCTCCTTCTCTGATTGGCTGTTTTCTGATGGGGAGGGTTTTTTTGCATCTGTCTGGTATTTTTCGAGGGAGTTGATCTCTGATGTCGTAGTTGGTTCCTCTTAGTTCTTTTCCTTTGCCCATTATTAGCTGTTGGTGTTTGTAGTGTTCTACTTTGGGGACTTTGGGTCTTGGACTTCTGTTCTGAATGTGTTCCTCTCCGAGGCGATGGATGTGGTGGAATGTTATATCCTTAGCTGCATCAAGTGGAAGTTTTAGTTTGGTAATTAGACATTCCTGTACGTTTTTCTCAGGATCTTCAGATGGACTTTCGGGAATGCCAGAGAAGACGATGTTGTCTCTCGTGCTCCGGGCTTGGAGATCCAGCATTGTCTCCTTCATTTGTCTGTGTTCTTTTGTTATGGACATTAGCTGAGACATGAGGTTATTGACAATTGTCTAAAACTCACTGTGAGCTCAGACACTGCCCGAACAAGGGGTCAGCGCTGATACCTAGAGAGATCAATACACAGACATATATAAGAACAAGTGTACTACCTGGCAACCTCAGCCCAGCGCTCATACCTAGAGAGAAGACAGGTTATGGTCAGTATAAATGCAAAAACTGGTGTTTTTCAACAGGCACATCTACTAGTGCTCACTCACTGAAGGGCTTTACAAAGAGATGGGTCTTCAGTCTGTGTTTGAAGACCGCGAGAGACTCCGCTGTTCGGACGTCCAGTAGGAGTTCATTCCACCATCTGGGAGCCAGGACAGAGAAGAGTCTGGACGCTCGTGGTACAGATCCACTCTTGACCATTGCCATAAGGAGGGAGGGGCTGGTCCAGTCTTGGCTTTGTAGGCCTCAGAGTTTTAAATCTGATCAGGCAGCTACAGGATGCCAGTGAAGGGAACGTAGCAGTGGAGTCACGTGGGTGAACTTAGGAAGATTGAAGATGAGTCGAGCTGCTGCGTTCTGCACAAGCAGCTGGGTGGCCTCCTGAGAAAGGAAGGGTCATATCCTCCGGATGCCCGGTACAGTTTGTGTGCTGGTACAGTTTGTGGTTGTTAAGAGGAATGTAAGGATTTCTTTTTGTCTTAATGAATTTTAATGTTTTTATGAAAACTGTACACTGGATAAAAAAGCTGGACACAAGGACACCATTCCAGGACGGACATTCTGGATTTGGAGCTGTGCAAATGTAACACCTCTCAAAAGGTGCCCAGTTAAAATTTAGGGGGCGTACATCTCAGTAATGGTTAACCCTTGGTTAAGTACGCTAATAAAGAATAGTAAACAGCGCGGTGCCTCCATAAACATTCACATACATTAGAATAAACATAAAACAAACAAGTCACCCACAAGTAAATACTAGCTTGATTTATTTTGGACAGTTTAGTTTTAACCCCAGTTACTGAAATAAGCTAAAATAATAAAATAAAATAAGGATTAACAATAGATAATACCAGGACGTTCCAACCTAGTCAGACCTCAATGTTCCAATCAGTTTACACAGATTCAGGACAGCAACCAGTGTACTCTCCGAGCGTTCAAATTCGACTCAAGCTCTTGTAACGTTGGGGCCCATTGCGGTGGGGCACTTTTGAAAGACCAGAGACGGGAAGTGATTCAGAGAGTCACAGGTTTACAGCGTATGTCTTTTACATTATCTGTGTGTATTTCATTTCACTGAATTTCATATTTCATTTCTGTAGTCTCTATAATAACATCAATAGACTCCCCATCTCTCTAAATCCTGTAGATTTTAAACATAACCCGCACTTTACAGACGGTCCCTTACTGTATTCAGCCCTGCTGCAGTGGATTTGGCTGTAGTAATCATACGTACTCGGTGGAGGGAAAGATCGAGAACTCTAAAGTGATGTAACGACTGTAGTTTGTTTTGGGTAAATACGGTTTCAGGGCTTTTATTAGGTTCTCTGTGAGCAGTAGGAGGAGCCAAAATCCGCCAAATATCAGCTGAACTTTACAGAGCTACTTTACTGAGCTAGAGAAAGGGAACTGACCTGGTCCCTCTCTCAGGATAAACATCAGCAGCAGTTCTGTAGTGTCAGAGCAGAACCACAGACTGCAGGTCAGAGCAGTCATGGAGCAGGAGGTGAATGTGGAGTCTGTAGAGTGTTAGTGACTGTAGGTCAGAGCGGTCATGTAGCAGGAGGTGAGTGTGGAGTCTGTAGAGTGTTAGTGACTGTGTAACAGTCAAATTTAAGCTGTGCCTTTAAGAGGGGGGCATTGTATTTGCATGTTCTAGTGTCGCCTCGGCAGAAGAAGAGAGCAGAGTGGAGAAGAGAGTTGGTGATAAGTGGCTCTCCTACACTTCTCGTGTTTGTTATACTCTATGTAACGCTTGAGGTTAGCTACAGCCCAACTTATGTGTAAGTGGACTGTTGTGGCCGGGAGACATGTTTCAGTGTAGTAACCGGGAATAAACGTGTTGTTGGAGTACCCGCACTACGTCTGTGTCGCAAGTGCTTCAGCTAACCCCTCTCCTCGTGGCTACCCCGAAGGCTCTCCCCCATTATCCGGGCCGAAGCGTTACAACTGTAGGTCAGTGTGGTCATGGAGCAGGTGGCGAATGTGGAGTCTGTAGAGCGTTAGTAACTGTAGGTCAGAGCAGTCATGGAGCAGGAGGTGAATGAGGAGTCTGTAGAGTGTTAGTGACTGTAGGTCAGAGCAGTTATGGAGCAGGAGGTGAATGAGGAGTCTGTAGAATGTTAGTGACTGTAGGTGTAAGGGCAGGTTCTGGGACTTGTCCTGCACCAGCCACTAGGGGGCAACGCAGGAGCAGGCCCCATCAAGACAGATTAAACACACCTGTGGGACACTCTACTTAAGAGCTGCGCTCCAGACCAGCGTTGCTCAGTCTTTGTTTAGACTCAGCTGGTAACCTGGTCTCTCATGGAAAAGAGAAAACTGAAAAGACAAAAGAGGAAACTGAAAAGTGAAAAATGAAAAGACAAAAGAGAAAAGTGAGAAGTGAAAAGAAAATAAAGATTCCTTTGTTAAAAGCACTTCCCTGTTTTGTTGCCCTGATCCCTTAGTCTTTTGGTTGGGGGAGACTCGTTCTGATTTATTTGTTTGTTGCCACGTGCTCGCCAGCTCCCCATAATCCTTTGTTCTCCTGGTCGCCATATTTGTTTCCCGTGCCTTTTTAGTTACCACCTGTTTTTGTTTTTCCACCTCCTCTGCGGTGGCGTAGCTGTAACGCCCCGCAGTTACCACGCGATAGTTTGTGGGTTTGAATCCCACGGCTAGTTGCTTTTCAGTTATATAGTTCAGTTGTCTGCTCCCTTTCTGCTCTGCACTTGGGTTCCTTTCAAACTTCCCGGTGGCTCACCCAGTTTATGTTGGGTTTGCGCGTGGCAGGTCTGGGTTCAAACCTGTCTGGAGTGAGTCACCTGTTACAGTAGGTCAGTGTGGTCATGGAGCAGGAGGTGAGTGTGGAGTCTGTAGAGTGTTAATGACTGTAGGCCAGAGTGGTCATGGATCAGGAGGTGAATGTGGAGTCTGTAGAGTGTTAATGACTGTAGGTCAGTCATGGAGGTGAGTGTAGAGTGTTAGTGACTGTAGGTCAGTGGGGTCATGGAGCAGGAGGTGAGTGTGGAGTCTGTAGTGTGTTAGTGACTGTAGGTCAGTTAGTAGTGGAGCAGGAGGTGAGTGTGGAGTCTGTAGAGTGTTAGTGACTGTAGGTCAGAGTGGTCATGGGTCAGGAGGTGAATGTGGAGTCTGTAGAGTGTTAGTGACTGTAGGTCAGTGGGGTCATGGAGCAGGAGGTGAGTGTGGAGTCTGTAGAGTGTCAGTGGGGTCGTGGAGCAGGAGGTGAGTGTAGAGTGTTAGTGACTGTAGGTCAGTGGGGTCATGGAGCAGGAGGTGAGTGTGGAGTCTGTAGAGTGTTAGTGACTGTAGGTCAGTGGGGTCATGGAGCAGGAGGTGAGTGTGGAGTCTGTAGAGTGTTAGTGACACCAGAAGATGAAATATCATATTATGACTGTCATGGGCGTGGTAGTGGGGGGAAAAGTGGACCTGACTACCCAGGGCCCGAGTAGGGAGAGGAGCCCATTTTTTTTGCTCACGTTCCTCGTGTACTGGCATGGATAGGGGCCCACTGACATTGAGAGTGTACAGGGCCCAGAATTTGCTGCTACGCCCCTGATGACTGTAAAAGAACCTCATTACAGAACAGCGGGTCTTACAGCGCGTTAGCGTCCAGCTAACCAGTTATAAGTTCCTGAAATGTGATTAAGTTTAAGCTGAGAACAAACACTGAACCCCAAACACTGAACCCCAAACACTGAACCTCAGAATTAAACCTCAACTCTGTGATAAAATCATATATTTAAGAAATAGGGAGTGAAACAGAGTGTGAACTCTGGGGGTGCTGGCTTGGTAGGTCTCAGAAACAGGAGGCTCCGATCAGAGAGGTCTCAGAGAGATGTTCATTCAAGGTATCTTTAATAGTCAATTTGATGTTGAGTACAATAACTGGTATATTCACTCGGCTGGTACGTGAGTGGAATATGTCTGGTTTTGGGTGTGTGTGTGGCTGTAAACACAAAGAGAAATAAATGACCATGTATATTAACGGTGTTTGCCTAATATATATAAAGGTGTCTGAGACTCATATTCCTGACATTAAGTGTGTAGGTAGTCAAATAGTGCAGATATCAACACTGGATAAACAACCATACCTAACACCATTCACTTAAACTCCAGTAGCTTGCTCTCATTAGATATGCTAACTACTTGAATTCGGTATTAGCATTTAGCTTGGAGAAAATGTATGAATTAGCTAACCTAGCATCACCATATGAACACATCTACAAATATGACTCAACAGTTATAGTTAACAACAAACTTACTTTGGTCAAATTGACGCACACAAATTATGGTCTACTGTGCATTTCACCACCAAACGAACAGTGCATCCGCTTCCAGCTCCGTTCACTGCACGAGTGAACTAAGGAAGAGCAACAGGGACAAAATACTAACTACCCAAGAAACGATCATCAAACTATAGGGGGTTTAGCCCCATCTACCCCCATTTCCTACAGAGGGTTTAAAGCTGTGCAGAGTTTAAAGCTGTGTGGGGGGGTTAAAGTTGTGGGGGGTCTAAAGGTATCTGGGGGGGAGGAAGATGTGGGGGGTTTAAAGCTGTGGTGGGGGTTTAAAGCTGTGGGGGTTTTAGAGCTGTGGTGGGGGTTTAAAGCTGTGGTGGGGGTTTAAAGCTTTTGTGATTTTAAAGGTGTGGTGAGTTTAAAGCTGAGGGGGTTTTAAGCTGTGGAGGATTTAAAGGTGTGGTGAGTTTAAAGCTGTGGGGGGTTTAAAGCTGTGGGGGGTTTAAAGGTGTGGGGGGTTTAAAGGTGTGCGGGGTTTAAAGGTGTGGAGGGTTTAAAGGTGTGGGGGGTTTAAAGCTGTCCTTACATGACACTCCTGATTCCCGAAGCTCCTTCTCGGAGTGACAGAGCGAATTATGGGAAGTATAGTTTCTGTGATCTTCCAGGTCCCTTTAGTGTTTTATTAGTACGGGCTGGAACTTTTAACTAGCACACAGTGAATATTACAGTCTAACAGAACTAAAGATATTTCTGTTTATGAACTGTAATCTGTACACGCTTTCATTTCATACTCACCATTATTTACCTTTTAACTCTTTATTAATACATCTGGTTTATTTGGGTTTGGAGTCTTCAGAACATTTCACACCAGGAGCAGAACCACACTATATTATCAACAACCACAATAATAATAATAATAATAATATTAATAATAATAACTAGAAAAGTGCATTTCCTGAAGGAAAAGCGGATGGTTGCACAGCGTGCTCGGTGAGAAACGAGGGATGAATAAACGACACACAGAGGAGTGTGGGTGCTTGCTATAGTGCTGTGGTGTTGCTAGCCACTTGCAATGGTATCCCAGTTGGTTGCTATGGTGTTGCTAGGTGGTGGCTAAGGTACTGCTATGTGGTTGCAAGGTGTTACCACGCTGTTGCTAGGTGGTTGCTAAGGTGTTGCTAGGTGGTTGCTATGGTGTTGCTAGGTGGTTGCCAAGGTGTTGCTAGGCAGTTGCTATGGTATCCCAGGCGGTTGCTAAGGTGTTGCTAGGTGGTTGCTATGGTATCCCAGGTGGTTGCTATGGTGTTGCTAGGTGGTTGCTACGTGGTTGCTATGGTATCCCAGGTGGTTGCTATGCTGTTGCTAGGTGGTTGCTACGTGGTTGCTATGGTATCCCAGGTGGTTGCTATGGTGTTGCTAAGTGGATGCTAAGGTGTTGCTAGGTGGTTGCTAAGGTTTTGCTAGGTGGTTGCTATGGTATTCGTGGTGGTGGCTATGGTGTTGCTAGGTGGTTGGTAAGGTGTACTAGGTGGTTGCTAAGGTGTTGCTAGACGTTTGCTATGGTATCCCAGGTGGTTGCTATGGTGTTGTTAGGTGGTTGCCAAGGTGTTGCTAGGGGGTTGCTATGGTATCCTAGGTGGTTGCTAAGGTGTTGCTAGGCAGTTGCTATGGTATTTGTGGTGGTTGCTATGGTATTGCTAGGTGGTTGCTGAGGTGTTGCTAGGCGGTTGCTAAGTGGTTGCTAATGTGTTGCTAAGCAGTTGCTATGGTATTTGTGGTGGTTGCTATGGTGTTGCTAGGGGGTTGCTAAGGTGTTCTAGGTGGTTGCTATGGTGTTGCTAGGCGGTTGCTCTGATATCCCAGGCGGTTGCTAATGTGTTGCTAGGTGGTTGCTATGGTATTCCAGGTGGTTGCTATGGTGTTGCTAGCCAGTTACTATGGTGTGTGTGTGTGTGTGTGTGTCTCTCTCTCTCTCTCTCTCTCTCTCTCTCTCTCTCTCTCTCTGTCTGTCTGTCTGTGTGTGTGCAGATTCCTGTGAGGTCATTCTGGATCCAAACACAGCACACAGATATCTCTCTCTGTCTGACGGGAACAGGAAGGTGGAGAATGTGGGGAGGGATCAGCCGTATCCGGATCATCCAGAGAGATTTGATGTGTGGTGGCAGGTTCTGAGTAGAGAGAGTCTGACTGGACGCTGTTACTGGGAGGCTGAGTGGAGCGGAGATGTTTATATATCAGTGTCATATAAATCAATCAGCAGGAAAGGAGGCGGAGCTGACTGCAGGTTTGGAGGGAATGTAAATTCCTGGAGTCTGGACTGTAACAGTTACAATAACAGTTACTCTGCCCGTCACAATAATATCAGCACTGCTGTCTCTGTTCCTCCCTCCGGCTGTAAGAGAGTAGGAGTGTATGTGGACTGTCCGGCCGGCACTCTGTCCTTCTACAGAGTCTCCTCTGATCCACACACACTGACTCACCTCCACACCTTCTACACCTCATTCACTGAACCGCTCTACGCTGGGTTTACAGTTTATGGATCAGTGTGTGTGAGAGAATAACCTCCTCTCTCTCTCTCTCTCTCTCTCTCTCTCTCTCTCTCTCTCTCTCTCTCTCTCAGTTCAAATATAGACAGTCTTGTCTGAAAGTTTTGGCGCCCCTGATTTTTCTCCTGAAGTATTTCTCCCAGAGAGTTATTACAGTTACACATGTTCTGTTATATACGTGTTTATTTCCTTGTGTGTTTGGAACAACACAGGAAACAGGAAAAAGACAAAAATGATATAATTTCAAACAAAACTCCAATGAACGGACCAGACAAAATTATTGGCACCCTCAACTTAATATTCGGTTGCACACCCTTTGGAAGAAATAACTGAAATCAGTTTCTCTGACCACCAACAAGCTTCTTAGACCCCTTAACTGGAATTTCGGACCACTCTCCTTCGGCAGACTGCTCCAGGTCTCTCATATTTGAAGGGTACCGTCTCCCAGCAGCAGTTATAAAGTCTCTCCACAGGTGTTCAATAGGATTTAGATGCGGACTAATGGCTGGCCACTTCAGACCTCTCCGTCTGACATTTTCCCAGAAGGATTTTGTTTTACTCATGTACATTGTGGGAAACTGCAGTCCAGCTTGTTTATGTCTCTGTGTCAGCAGAGAGTTGTACTTCCTGATTATGTTGCACACCGTGGACGAAGGAACATCAGGATCTCTGGAGATGGACTCGGAACCTTCAGATGGTTCTCAAGTCCTCAGACAGTTCTCTCCTCCTCTCTCTGTTCTTCATGCGTAGTGTGGCACACAGACACACAGTGTAAAGACTGAGCTGTTTATCTGGTGTCAGGTGTGATTTTACCCACACCTGGTACCTGCCACAGGTGAGTCTGAACGAGCATCACAGGCTTGGAACAAAGTTATTTACCCACAGTTCTGAAAGGGAGCCAGTCATTTAGTCTGGCCCATTTTTGGAGTTTGGTGTGAAATTTATTCTCTGTTTTCTGTGTTTTTCCAAACAAACAATAAATAAACGAGTGTAAAACAAAACACGTGTCATCGCAAAACTTTTCTGGGAGGAATACCGGGAAAACTTTCAGGGGTGCCAACACTTTCAGCCAAGACTGTATATACGACAGTAAATCAATAAATCTCTCTATTCTTCTCTCAATCTCTCTATTCTTCTCTCTTTATCTCTCTATTCTTCTCTCTTTCTCTTTATTCCTCTCTCTCTATCCCTCTATTCTTCTCTCTCTATTCTTCTCTCTATCTCTCTATTCTTCTCTATCTCTCTATTCTTCTCTCTGTCTCTCTCTTCTTCTTTCTATCTCTCTATTCCTCTCTGTCTATCTCTCTATTCCTCTCTGTCTATCTCTCTATTCTTATCTCTCTATTCTTCTATCTCCATCTCTCTCTATTCTTCTATCTCCATCTCTCTCTATTCTTCTCTCTCCATCTCTCTCTATTCTTCTCTCTCTATCTCTCTCTATTCTTCTCTATCTGTGTTAGGGAGTGTCACACAGTTACCTACACTGATGTTTAGTGTCTGAACTTCCTGATCTTAATCTCCCTTGTGTGTCTTTCATTATTAATGATGATTAAATCTCCACAGTTTACATGTAGAACTATATACATTCTATTCTTTATCTCTCTCTCTCTCTCTCTCTCTCTCTCTCTCTCTCTCTCTCTCTCTCTCTCTCTCTCTGTATAGTGTTTATTAGGGTCCTAGCACGTAGTGCAGGGACCCTATTGTATTTGTTAGGATTTTTCTTCTTCTTCTTCTTATTTTTCTCGGCTGAAACGCGTTGTAGAGCAAAGACCGTAGGGCCTAGAGACACCAAACTTGGTAGGAAGGTACAGTAGGCGTGAAATGACTCAGCCACAAAGAATGGCCCTGATTGGCCTCAAGGTGGCGCTATAGCAAACCAAAATACGTTTTGGCTTATAACTCCTAAACCAAAATTTTGCCAGACAAAAGGACATTTTTCCCAGGTTCCTTGGGATCACTTTGCCATTTGGACCATTAAGCTCCGCCTACTTAGATCTTTTTCTAATTAGCATAATATGCAAAACCTACTTTTGCGAACTAGTCTTAGGGTTTAAGCCTGAAAATTCTGAAAAAAAATCTCAAAAAATTCTCCAGACACTGAACCTCAATAATTATCAAAAACATGTCGACTTTTGTAAACAAGATGGCTGACATATGCAAATGAACCCTATCGAGAAAATACTTAATTAATTAAAAATTCTGTAACTCAAACATGCCTCATCCAAAAACATTGGAACTTTGGAATTTGGTTCAGGACATGATTCTGAGGTGGCCTATCAAGTTCGGCGCAGTTACATCAATAAGGGGCGCTATAAATGCTACATAACCATTGCTCAGCAACCGTAAGTCCGATCGAGCTGAAACTTTGTATGCTTCATCTTTGACACAGTCTATAAGTGAATCTTTGAGACAGTTTGATACATAAAGATTTATGGACGCCATTAGCCAATAGGCTTCCAGCAGGCATTTGATAGGCTTAACATTAACCGATCAGCATGTATCCTCACTGGTATGTCTTTGGAGGGACTTTGCAACAGTCAGTAAAATGTCAAATGATTAGGCCACTGGGTGGCGCTATTTCGGAACATCGGGTGTATCCCGTATAAAACCAAACCTAATCTCAAACAAATGCATTACGAGCATGCACTGGACTATTCCAAACATCTTTGTAAGTACAATTGTGTTAAACAAATCCATAGTTATTTTTTAATCTTTAACTGTTTAGAAATGCTACTTTTCAAACTAGTCCCTGGAGTTTGATCATAGCCATTACAAGCTGGTCTTACAATACTCTGTGGAATCTCAAGGTAAATAATTATCAGACATAAGTTGACGTGTGTACTTAACATGGCTTCTATAAATCAACAAATCACTTCGGCCTTGGAATGTACAGCTAATATTGCTATAACACCTCAGTCTTTACTCAGAACAACGTAGTATTTTACAGACATGTGGCAACCAAGCCTCTGATGAGATGTACAAAGATCGGTGCAGGTCGGCCGTTAGGGGGCGCTATAGCATCTACAAACACCTGAAATCACTAAAATGCTTATTACAATGTTATTACACAATCTATAGCCAAAATCCAGGTGTCATTTGATTCAGCTCTCACTCCTGCACAACTTTGTAATTACATGTTGTGTCAGGAAATGGACTACTGCTCTGCTACTTCGACCTATTCGTTCAGAAATTACAGCTCCTAAAACCAAGGGTCTCTACAACAGTTCTCCTTCTCACCACTAGATGGAGCCAGATACAAAGGAATGACATGGTTCCTAAAGACAGGAGAGCTGCCTAAGCTGTTAAGCCTGTATTATCTTTATAGATCTAGAAACAAGGTCCAAACTGCTTTAGGCCTTGTGAGGCCTTGCTGGTCCAAAAGGCCTCAGTGGACTTATGACGTGCTAGGACCCTCAATTGCCGCTTGCGGCTATATTTATTATTATTATTATTATTATTTATTTTCTCTGCTGAAACGCGTTGTAGAGCAAAGACCGTAAGGCCTAGAGACACCAAACTTGGACTGAAGGTACAGTAGGGGTGAAATGACTCAGCCTCAAGGTGGCGCTATAGCAAACCAAAATAAGTTTTGGTCTATAACTCCTAAACCAAAATTTTGTCAGACAAAATGACATTTTTCCCATATTCCTTGGGTCAAAAACAATCACTTTGCCATTTGGACCATTAAGCTCCGCCTACTTAGATCTTTTTCTAATTAGCATAATATACAAAACCTACTTTTGCGAACTAGTCTTAGGGTTTAAGCCCAAAAATTCTGAAAAAAATCTCAAAAAATTATCCAGACCCTGAACCTCAATAATTATCAAAAACATTTTGACATCGACTTTTGTAAACAAAATGGCCGCCATATGCAAATTAACCCTATCGAGAAAATACTGAATTAATTAAAAATTCTGTAACTCAAACATGCTTCATCCAAAAAATTTCAAACTTTGGAATTTGGTTCAGGACAGGATTCTGAGGTGGCCTATCAAGTTTGGTGCATTTACATCTATAGGGGGCGCTATAAATGCTATATAACTGTTTCTCAGCAACCATAAGTCAGATCTAGCTGAAACTTTGCACGCTTCATCTTTGACACAGTCTATAAGTGAATCTTTAAGGACAATTTGATACATAAAAAATTATGGACGCCATTAGTCAATCACCTTTCAGCAGGCATTTGATAGGCTTAACATTAACCAATCAGCATGAAACTTTACTGGTATTTCTTTGGAGGCACTTTGTAACAGCCAGTAACATTTCAAAAGATTTGGCCACTAGGTGGCGCTATTTTGGAAAATCTGGTATATCTCGTACAAATTTTACCTAATCTCAAACAAATGCATTCCCATCATGCAATGGAGTATTCCGAACAACTTTGTGAATACAATTGTGTTAAAAAAATGTATAGTTATTATTTAATTAATAACGGTTAAAACGTGCGACTTTTCGAACTAGTCCCTGGATTTTGATCATAGCCGTTCCAAACTGGTCTTAAAATACTCTGTGGAGTCTCTAGGTAAATAATTATCAAAAAAAAGTTGACTTTTGTACCTAGCATGGCTTCTCTAAATCAACAAATCACTTCGGCCTTGGAATTTACAGCCTATATTGCTATAACTCCTCAGCTTTTACTCAGATCAACTCACTATTTAATAGACATGTGGCAACTAAGACTTTGATGAGATGTACAAAATTTGGTGCAGTGTGGCCTTTAGGGGGCGCTATAGCATTTAGAAACACTTAAAATCACTAAAATGCTTATTGCAATGTTATTACACAATTTATAGCCAGACCTTTAATTCAGCTCTCAGTCCTGCACAACTTTGTAATTACATGTTGTGTCAGAAAATGGACTACTGCTCTGCTATTTTTACCTATTCAAGATAAACTCCCACTTCCTATAAGTTTTACCTCTCTGTCTGTAAACAAGGTCCAAACTGCTTTAAGCCTTCTGAGGCCTCAAGGGTTTAAAACCAGCTGAACAGTTCTCAGTGGGCCTCTACAGCACTGAGCTGAAAGTGAGATGTTCCTTTTTTGATAAATACAAACAAATGGCATGGTTCCTAATGACATGAAAACTGCCTGAGCTGTTAAACCTGTATTATCTTGATAGATCTAGAAACAAGGTCCGAACTGCTTTAGGTCTTGTGAGGCCTTGCTGGTCCAAAAGGCCTCAGTGGACTTATGACGTGCTAGGACCCTCAATTGCCGCTTGCGGCTATATTTAAATATTGATTTTGTAAGATGATAAAAATGTAAATAATTAATTTGGTGATTTTATAAACTCTCTCTCTCTCTCTCTCTCTCTCTCTCTCTCTCTCTCTCTCTCTCTCTCCCTCCCTCTCCCTGCCCCCCCCCCCTCTCTCTCTCTCTCTCTCTATAGTGTTTATGTGGGTTTATTAAATATTGATTCTGTAAGATGATAAAAATGTAAATAATTAATTTGGTGATTTTATAAACTCTTTTTATCTCTTACAGTTAAACAGACTGTTTATATTACTGAGCCTTTAAGACTGATATATGTAAATGAGCTCTGTTCTGATTGGCTGTGCTGTATTGTGCTTCATTTAAAGAGCAGTTCAGGCTGAAACACTCCTTCAGTGTGAGTGGGTGGAGCTAAACTGCTGTAGTCTGAATAGGTGGATGTGTGTAGGTGTGTTGGGGTGTGTGTGGAATGTTGGGTAGGTGTTTAGAAGAGCTCTGTGTTTGAATGGTCTGTAGTTTACTCTGTACGTCTCTGGTTTGGAGATGAAGATGATGAAGATGAATCAGTGGAACATCTACAATAAAGAACTGATTAAACTTACACAGTCATGTACAGATAATAAAATAAAGTGTTGATTAAGTGTTGATGTCGTACGGTTTTCTGAAAATAATCACTCAAGTCTTGATTTTCCCCCGTAGGAATGACTGGTCTACTCACACTTTCAGGTTAAACTATATTCAGAACACGTTTATTCTGTGTTAAGTTTTAAACACTGATGATTTTAAACTGTTTTATTAAGATTTATTCATCATCTTCACTAATAATGGTAAGTTTACTAGCTTGTTTAAACTCCACACTAAATAAACCTACAGCTACAGTCAGTTCAGGATATCAGTTTTATTAGAAGAAGAAGTGTCCCCAGTTTTCACACAGGCTCTGGCAGTTAAAATGTGTAAGACTCTTTAAAATAAGAAATAAACTTAGTGTCCACTTAGAAATGCTAACTCGTATAAACGGTTTCTATAAAGGATAAAGAATAAAACTGCCCAACATCTATTTCATCAGACCATATCTTCCACGTTCTACAGAAGTGGGGGAAAGGGAGACCACAGACTAACACCTGCTATAAAAATGGATCTTTTAGGGCTAGAAATAGAAAATACCACTAACACTCTGAACCATCTGTAGGATTAAGGAATTCTATGCACTGTGAAATAATTCTTCAGATTGATGGAAAATGGTCATTTGATTGAATCATCTGCAAGGTACGTTCTGCTCAGTCCCGTATCTAAAGTGTACCATGAAGGCTTATATAAACCCAAAGAGTCTCTATTGGTCTACCAGTATTTCATCATGTAGTCCAGACATTCCTTTCTGGGGAAGTGACACAGTAGAGTTTCCCAGTGAAGGCTTGAGAGGTGCAGTCCTCAGTCTGTAAGCGATCCCTCAGCAGTTTGTTTCTAAGTCCATGTATCCTAGCTGAACAGCTGTCAGGTCTAACCTTCATGATGACCTTCTGCAGGAACTCAGAACAGTCCTTCATTTAGCGAGGGTGCTCCAGATGAAGGCAGTAGATGGGGCCCATTAGCATAGTAAAACCAGTGGACACATCTCTGAGTTCATGAAGAACAGTCGTCTCCTCTACCACCACGGCCACACTGAAGAGTTCACGAGGAGATGCATCATGCAGAACACCTTCATGTCCAATCAGAAGCCCAATGCTCATTCCCTTCATGAGGACATCCAGGGTTTCACCATGAACCTAACACCAGTAAACAGGTTTAGTTACGTTGTAGGTAATAAATAAATACCATGCTCTACACCTGGTCGAGGTATGGACTCTAAAATGACTTTGGAAAAGAGTTCAGATTGTGAATAAGTGCTAATTTGACGAACCGGAATGACTATGCAGTTTAGTGACTGCTGGGTGAAAAAAGAACAGGGCTTGGGTGGAGGAGAAAAATAACTGGAAATAATCTGGGATGAAAAAGAAATGCAGTTAGAGAGAGATATCCAGTTATACTATGGGATAGATAGGCCTCTTGCAGGAGGTGCTGTATTATGAAAGCAGGAGAACACTAGTTGCTTTTGATTCTGTCTCTTTTCTCGAATGACTGAATGAATTCTCATTACAGGAGTCCATTCTATACATATGGCTCATACAGTGATGAGCATACCTTCTCTTTAAATAAAAATATTACATCTTTTGTCTGAATTCTTACTGTATTACATAATATATTCTGGTGTATAGACCCCCTTAACCTCCATATTCATCATATCAAAACCTAAACCATTTACATTAAACAATAAATCAAGGGTTATGTGTTCAGCATGTTGCCTGTAACTTCTCCAAAGAGTCCAATGTACACAGTTTTATCCATTAGTTTAGACTAATTGTTCAGAATACAGAAAAGACCCTATTGGTCCAATACATATACCTTTTTCCCAATGCAGGTGAACTCGACAGAACGATAGGCAGAAGAAAGGCTTATTAGTCTTCACAATAGCAACACTAATACAATCCTCCTTCACAGCTCTTAACCTACATCTTATAAAACCAAATAAACCTCTTAAATAAAGTAAACAGCTGGAAACCTTTTAAATCTTCAAAATATGCTTCCACTTCCAGCGCAACTACCACAATCTACTATGAAAGAGTGCCCTCTAGTGGTAGTGACCGGTATGAATTCAACAGGGATTAAGACTGTTGAAGGCTGGATAACAAAATCATAAATACAGGCTTATATACATAAAAAAATATTTTGTGATCACATATTTTATGTGGGCGGGTCACACAGACAGGTTTGTTTATACACCTTATAGTATCATTAACGTCCTCTGAGTGATGAGCAGCTTTCCATCAACAGGGTAAGCAACCGGGGGATGTGATCATTCAGCTGGTCAGGATCCACAACCAGTTACTGGACAGTTACTTTTTTGGTGGGCTGGTAACATCTTAAATGGTCCAAAAAGCCAGCTGTTCAACAATGCAAAACATGTAGCCGTCCACTAAACAGATCTCCACTACTCTCCCAACATCGGGTCGTCCATTTGTGTGTCCAGCAGAGAGCACCATTCCTTCAAATAAGCAGTGGAGGTAAGAGAAACACAGTCCAGTGCTTTAAACCTGTTTGATACAGCTACACTGACAGCAGCACCAAGACCCCCCAGATACAACAGGTACATTTCCAGTTTCACTGCTGGATTTAAAAACACTCCTCCAAATAGTACACCAACTTCAGCTGATATCTTGTGTCCAGAGTGTTACCAGCATCATGAACCACCTTTTAAAGAACGGACACTCAGCTTCAAACCGTACTGTCCAAAATTCAACTAGGGGACCAAACTGTTTGATTAGCAGAGGATAATGTTCCAGATAATGATGTTCAGGGAGCAATTTAGTACAAGGACAAACTTCTAAAAGTGACTTCTGGTGGTCAGAGATTTAGACTTGTAGGTAACACAGGGTCTCTGTGGTGAACGAGGGGCTGGATAACAGCTCAGTCTGTTTAAAAGACAGTCTTTCTTCAGACCACCAACACAAGACATAACACTTTACCCAAGACCATGAACAGCTTCATCATACAGGTCTGGTGTTCTCAAAGTGAAGAACCCACTTCTGACATCATGCTGCTGAAGATCTACACGGTTCACCAAACAGAACCTGCAGAACTGATCCACACTGAACTCCAGCCAGTGAGTGTGCACCCAAGGTGTCAGCAGATACGTCCCAAACTGTCCCTTTAACATTAGAACCAAGGCTCTGAACAAACACTCCTTCTCCCTCAAGGTGGTGAAGATCCCTAATAAGGAGTCTAGAACCTTGCTGGAACCATTCTTTTAATTGGTACAGTTTTACACAGCACAGCCAGATAAACTGATGTTGATTGAAGCCTAATAGGTAAATTAACAATCACCCAGTGTACGACACAAACTCTTGGTCAATAACAAAAGTTCAACTCAGTACTTCATAACATAACCTTTGTTGGCGATGACAGAGGTCAAACGTTTCTGTAAGTCTTCACCAGGTGTGCACACACTGTAGCTGGTATTCCGGCCCATTCCTCCATGCAGATCTCCTCTAGACCAGTGATGTTTTGGGGCTGTTGCTGGACATCACAGACTTTCAACTCCCTCCACATATTTATCTCAGGATACATGGCCCCGTTCAGTCTTTCCTTAACACGGATCAGTCATCCTGTCCCCTTTGCAGAAAAACAGCCCCAAAGCATGATGTCTCCACCCCCATGCTTCACAGTAGGTATGGTGTTCTTGGGATGCAGCTCAGCATTCTTCTTCCTCCAAACACGAAGAGCTGAGTTTTTACCAAACAGTTCTATTTTGGTTTTATCTGACCACATGATATTCTTCCAGTCCTCCATCCAGCTCTTTGGTCTTGGCTATGGTTGAGTCTGGAGTCTGAGATTGTGGACAGGTGTCTTTTATACAGGTAACGAGGTCAAACAGGTGCCATTTATAACAGTATCGAGTGGAGGACAGAAGAACTTCTTAAAGAAGAAGTTACAGGTCTGTGAGAGCCATAAATCTTGGTTGTTTGTTATTGACCAAAGACTTATTTTCCACCATAATTTACAAATAAATTCTTTATAAATCCTACAGTGTGATTTTTTTTCCTCATTTTGTCTCATAGTTGAAGTGTACCTGTGATGAAAATGACAGACCTCTCTCATCTTTCTAAGTAGGAGAACTTGCACAATCAGTGGTTGACTAAATACATTTTTGCCCCACTGTAACTGAGTTGGGGATGATTAATCTCAGCAGCGTGAAAGGAAGATCTGTGCAGGTTATATCAGTTATATAATTCAGAAACTAAAATAAATCATATACGCTAAAATAAACCAGTTTTACTGATCAGGAGATTTCAGTTAGCATTTCAGCCACAAAGTCTCCACGTATTCCATTACTACCCAACACTGTGTACAGGTAGTGTAATGAATGATCCTCAGATGATCTGCTCTCTGTGAATGATTCTAATAATAATGAATATGTATGACGAGCTCCTCCAGAAGTGTGTTCTTCTAAAGTCAGACATCTCCTTAACTAACTGTAACTAGCTGTGTTACAGCAGCTTCATGTTAACCTGATCTGTAACTCTGTATAAATAAATTAGACTTAGCCCAGAGTTTAGCTCAGTTGTTGATCACCAAGCTTAATCAAGACACTAAACAGAAATCAGGAGGAGTCCAGTAACTAAGACTAGACACTCGCTAGACTCTGTTAAGTCTCCCTAATCTGCCCTCGCATATGCGATGTGTGCAAAGCTAGACAGATAGCTAACAGGAACTCCAAGAAGAATCAAGAGCTTTGAAAAGGAAGTGACTTTACTGAGGTTTCAGGCGCATTAACATCTTTTGTTTTAGTTTTAATTCTTTCCTTTCATTCGTACTCTGTAAATACAATCAGTATTTTAGAATAATGATTACACATCAGAAATAAACACAGTGCTAACATTATTTCAGCTAAATGACTTAAATTTAAATGTAAACATTATTCGTCCTAAACCTGAACTGCTTTTAACCATGTAAATAGTCCACAGCATTGCTCTTGCAAATATCCTCAGTTGATTGAAGTTGCAATATTTTCGGAACTTGCAGCCATATATTTTCCCAGGGTCAAACGTTAAAGGAGAGAATGTGGAAGTCCATGCACACTGCAGCAGGCCTGTACTACTTCTGAAAACAAAATGGAGGATGACTTGCTATGTAAAAATTTAAACCTGCAGTACCTGACATTGACCATGCAGTGGCGCTAAAGTGACCATGAATGGCAAACAGGATACTTCCTGACAGATACTAGTTAGGGTTAACCTCTGTGTACTGTAATCTGTAATACTATAATCCTAACTGGTTATGGATGGAGGGATTTGCAGTCAGAGCTTGAGGTGAGGTTGAAAAATGAGAACCTGATAACAACACAAACCTGGAGAATAAGGTCGGGGGAGTAAGAGCATCAGATTGCAGGTGCTTGTGTGTAATTGTCAACATACTCTCCTTCCTGAGCTCTACCTTTACGGAGTTAGATTACAGTCAAAAAGACTTGTTCGTACTTTACACAAAAGTCTTTCACACATTAACACAGACTGAATCTCGCATAAACACATTATGTCGTAAAGCTGTGTGTGTGTTTTGTGAGAATGCAACTTTAGAGGTTTACAAGCTTTATCACGGAGACCTGCAGACCTGCTCTGTAATTCTGTAGGTGGGACTGTGTAAAGAACAGTTCAGTTCTCAGATTGGACTCATGTTAGACTCTGATACTAGCTATAGTTTCTAGTCAGTCTAGATGAAAAACAAAAGTAAAGTTTGAAATGGGGTTATAGGTGTTAAGCAATAATTCTATAACATTTAAATATTTATATCCAAATAAATAATTAAAATATAAACAAAATAATTTATTATATTTATAATATTTATCATTTGTTATTTGAATGCTGTAAACAACCGTCACAGAAAATGAATGCATGGAATTACAAACATACTGTCTGATGCCATGTTTGATAAAAGTACATGCAGAGTGTTTTAGACCTTTTCTCAGATTTTCCACTATTTTACCATCAACATTAAACTCAGAAGACACAGAGCTGCTGGTGGTTTCTGTGTCTGGAGTCTGTATGTCTCTACAGTTAGCTCCTCCACATCAAACTCTGAATGACTCATCTGCATCTTAATGACTATGTAGCGCCCTGGCTTCCCTTTCGTATGTCTGGATTAGGGGTTACTAAACCGAGGGGCTCTGGGTTCTCTATAAATCACAATTTCAAATATCACTGCAAAGCCCAAGCGCATATCTAAGGGAAAGTGTTTTGGGGTTAGGACAGAGTATGGGCTTGTTAACTTTAAAGCTCCAATTAACTTTAACCCCTGCAAATGAACCAAATGGGTGACAAATATAACTGAGTTTACAGCCATCTGCATCTGCATCTGGCACCTACCACCTTGCACCCAGCTAGCACCCAGCTAGCACCTAGACCGTATACTCTTAAAAGGGCGCAACCGTTACATCACTTATGTACTGTGGCTACAGTGTCAATGAGCTAGAGCCGTTATCCCATTACAGAAGTAAGAATAATTTAAATCTAGTGGGATATGATACTTAACACAGAACTACAGTTTAACACTATACTGAGAAGAGCTCTGATTTCCAGTAGTCACTCACAGTAATTCCCAGAAACACCCCTTACTGGGTGTTTAACAACAGGTTACTGTCGCAGCAGTTACATAACCAGTTAACTCAGCAGCTCACTATTATCAGTGTGAAGTCAATAGTGCAACAACACCAGTGTAAACTCACTAGTACAACACCAGTGTAAACTCACTAGTGCAACAACACCAGTGTAAACCCAAATCAAAAGCAAATACGGGCCCATACTAACACTCACATCCACACTCACACATGTGCACACGTTCACACACACACTTATCCCCGGTGCAGGCCTGTGACGTTGCTAGTGTGCGGTCGGGCCTTACAAACAGAAAATCCTTCACTCTCTGAGCCAAATAAACAAACTGTACTTCATTTTCAGGAGTGTTCAGACAGCAGCAGTCTCTCACGACCCCCAGCAGACCTGTCCTCCCTCTGAGCTAGCGGAGTCCAAACACAGCAACAGGTCAGTATTCTGTCTGGGTAATGTCCTCTTCGGAGCAGAGGGAGCAGAACCCCAGCACTCTGATAAGTTAGCGGCTACCGCTAACGAAGCTGGTTGAGCACAAACAGTCAAGGGCCAGGCCCAAACACAGCAAAGTTGGATCACTGCGGTTTTCCCACCTTAAGTTAGTCAACGGTCAGTTATTTACTGAACACTGACTCCATTTATCAAACACTCTGAGCTAAGCTCCCGAACTCCCTCCAACACTCCTCTTTTTAACCAGGCTACAAGTAATACTGCCAGTGTTACAAATCAGCTGCTTGTGTGCCACCTTAAATTTGCAGCAGGCACAAAAGCTCTCACAAACATTTGTAAACAGGACAAAACAGTACTGACCTACTGGCTCTGTGGAGCAGCATGTTCCCCATGCTTCAGTAGAACCAGAGTAACCTTCTCTCCCCTTCACATGTCTTTCAGTTCTCCATGAAGCTGAAATGTCCTTCTCCTCCAGCTCGTTAGAATGTTCCTGTTCCACCTTATATGGAGCAGTTGTTATGAGGCTTTAGATGCCAGAACGTGTAGAAGCATATACACGAGCTGTGGGTCAGATCTGGCTCATATGTGGCACACAGTTCCAGCCGAGTACCCACTTTGTTCCTCAGCTCAGAGGTTCCACAATTATTAACTGCAGAACATGAAAAATATTAGTAATAATTCCTTTAATAATTTAATATTTGTCAAAGACTAGGATCCAGATGTGTCAGAATCTCCAGGATAACTCAGTCTCCTGCAGTCTCTAAATCTTCAGAGTTATTTTAAACTAAAGATGAGAAGAGTGTTGGAAGCAGAATGGTAGTGTGGTCCTGATGTGTAGGTGTAGCCTGTAAATGGGTTTAGGTTAGTGTTAGGTTAGGGTTAGTGATAGGCTTATAGTGGATCAGGGGTGAGTTCTTCCTGGACGTGATCAGTCTTAGCAAACTACCACAGGATGTGAGAAAAGAACGAGTCTGTTGATCATCAATGTGAACACTTCCAGGAGGACCTTGTATGGAACTGTTCTTCCAGCTGAGCTCAGTGGAGGACTACAGTAGGAGAAGGGACTGAGTGTCTGATTACTGAGAGAGTAAACTCTGAGATGGTTAGATGGGTTATGTGAACTGGTCTGAATGTATGGAGCACTGTAACCTGAGGGGTAAGATCTCCCAGAGCAGATATCGGTCCGCTGGCGTGACAAGGTCGGACTGTTGGCCCTGCTGGTCCACCCTCGGACCAGGTGTAATATTTAATCTCCTGGACCAGGTTTAAATATCTGTAGTCTTTATATAAACTAAGACTAATATCACAAACCAGAGGAGTAAATAAGGCTCTCTGTTTAACCACCAGCGGACTCACCCAGTGGACCCGCCCGCTGCCATTAGTGGGCTTACGGTGGTGGACCACCAAACTTATAAGCTCATTTAATGTCCATTCCTAACACTGTTAGCTTTAAAGTGTGGTGCGGTTACTGAGTCCTGATTGGTGGATCCAGATGATGTCATCCCCCACACTGAAATCTGATAACTTCACTCTTCAGGGTTTAATTTTCTAGAGCTCAGAAGTTCAGAAGCTGAGCACTCAGGTGAATGAGACCAGGTCCACACTGACCAGACAGGGGCTTATGTAGACTGTGAGTAAGGAGGGTGGAAGTGAGGGACGTACAGGAGATCTTTTACTGTGACTTTTTTTTACTGAGTCTGACTGTCATATGTGTTTATGCAGGTCTTTCTCCACCACCATGTGTAATAATAGGGTGTCAGAAACACTGGCCCACTGTAGAGCTGTCCAGGAGGAACAGATAAATAGTTTATTTGTAGTTATTATATTTTGTGGTGTTTGATTGGTTCCCTGATGCTTTGTGTTTTTGATGCACTACAAAATTATGGTTATTTTCACTGTCTTATCTACTTTATCACTGTACGTTTTGATTATTTTAATAAATTTGCTTTAAACTGGACAGATTACTGTATCTGTATACCAATCCAGTGAGATAATCTGGGTTATTAATATTAGTTATTTTATATCAGTATTTATCATGTGATCAAACTAAATGACAGACAACCCAGTCTCCTCTTTAGAGAGAGATGTCCTGATGACAGACGGTATTAAAGACTACATGTGTTTAAACTGAGATCTAGAACCAGCTCCTCTCACTGACCTCCACGGGGGCTGTGAGAAACAGAGAGAGGTGCAGAGAGAGAGTGAGAGGCAGAAAGAGAGAGAGAGAGAGAGAGAGAGAGAGGAGCAGAGAGAGATAAAGAGAGAAAGTGAGTTTGCTGAAAGTGAGTTGGAGCTGCGCCTTTAGAGAAGAGGATCTGTTTACTGCTCTGGATTTACACAGTGAGTTTATTAAGTATGAATGTTCAGTATGAATATTAATGAGGGATGATGTAGAATATGTTTGGACTAGTTAAGATGACTGTGTGTTTGATTGTATCGATTCTTCTGGTGGATTAAACTAACCGCAGTGCTGAACAGGGTGTGACCTGACCTGAACTTCCGGAGCTACAGCCCTGAATATTAATAAACCCTTTATACACTAGACAGAGGGGGAGAGAGAGCACTTGTGATACAGGGAGAGGGAGAGAGAGGACTTGTGATACAGGGAGAGGGAGAGAGAGGACTGGTAAGAGAGAGAGAGCATGTGTGATGTGGGAAAGAGGGAGAAAATAAGAGTGCACATTACACTAGGCAGAGAACGACTGTGCACGAGCGGTAGGGAGAGAGAGATAATGAGGGTGTTCCCGCGGTAGAGAGTGTAAAGGAGAAAATGTGTGAGTGCCTGAAAGTTCAGTAAACTCTAGAACACTGTAAACACCAGTAACCATAGGAACTAATACCAGTAATGAACTTCCTGTTGTACAGAGGGCACTGAATCTGTAACAGTCCGGTAACAGAGCAGTTACACTGGGTTACATTCTGTTACCTTATTATTTAATAATGAAGTTAAAGATCTAATTTAGTCTGAACATTAACAACCACACACTGAACCTGAGACTGATGTACCTGAACACGTCTACCTGATACTCTGTAGGGCCCATCAGACTCACTAGTCCACTAGTGCTGTGCTCGGTTTGAGTGCCCCGCTGGTGTTAAGCAGACTCTTACAGTGTTTTCATATATAGTTCTTATTAACCGAACCGAACTCAGTTCTGTTAAAGTGAACCTGAAAGGGAACCAGATGCACATGACCTCAGTGTTTTTGTGTTCACATTGTAAGTGAAAAATAAAGAGGACTGAGTTCTCTTTCTGGTCCCCTCTAGCACTGATGAGATCTCAGACCACTTTCTGTTCACACTACAACTCATTGAGAACTCAGGCCCCAAAAATCTACTTCTGACTCTTTTTAATTAATTTTTTTTTAAAGACAAAGTAAACATCTCTGATTTATGATGTCTTTTGTTACTGTAAATAAACAAGTGTCTTTCAAACAACACTTAAGAAAATCTGTATTTTCAACAGCGCCTTTAAAAATGACATCTACAACAAAAATGTACATGTAATAAAATAAAATGTTTTCTCTCAAAAGTACAACGTGGTTAATACATTTTAATGTGATACTTCTTAAGGACACAGGTGGATCAAAAAATGTGCAACTTCCACTTCAAAAACATCATTAGGACCAGATTTTAAATTTGTTGCTTTTAAGCAAGTTATACAAGAAGTTGAAAAACATATCAATGCTCCTGAACACAAATAAACACAGTATTGTTAAAACTACTGCATATGAAAGAGTTACCACTCTACTACATTCTACCAGCAGAACACAAACAATGAAACAAACTACCAGGTCTTTACACAAATGCAAAGAACACTGATCAGAAATAACCTAGGCATATGAGATTCTGGAGCATTAGGCCAAAACAGACCCAAGCCCTCAAACCTGCTGTCAGTGAGAGATTTATCTGCTGAACCTGTTTATCTCATGTAAAACTGGTGACAGTGGTGGTTCACTGGTGCCATGAGTGGAGGCTTCCTGATTATTTGTTGAAGGCATAGAAGATGACTGGTGAGCTGGGGTGAGTAAGTGAAAGGTGGGGATCTCCTCTGTGGTGCAGGTGGGAGTAGGAAAATGTGCGGGAAGAGGTGAAGTGTGGGGAAATTGCTGCACCCATCACTTGAGCAACCATTCGCATCATGGCTTGGTCACTTTCCATTTGGGCCTGTCGGCGTCGCTCCTCCATCTCCATTTGAAGCCTAAGGCGTTCTCACTCCAATTCCATTTCTCTGAGGTGTCGCTCATCTTCTTTAGTGACTGACAGCTCAAAATTGCGCCTTTGTTGCTCAATTATTGAGCTTATCGTGGAGACCACGTCTGTGATGGTGCTCTTAGCGTTAGGATGTTTAGGTTTTGACGATGGCCGCTTTACAACTGGTGGTGGATCTGTAGAGCCTGAAGTGTCTGCTGAAGCATCACTGTCATCAGGATTACTGTTGCCTTCAGCAACATTGCTGCCATCTTTTACTATACAAAACAAAATAAAAAAGAATTATTTTATTAAACATGAATCTGATGCTAAACTTGAAAAAAAAAACAGAGAGAGAGAGAGAGAGAGAGGGAGAGAGAGAATATTGTAACCTTACCTTGTTCTCCATCGCTTGTTAGATCAAATCAAAGCTTCCCCCTTCAAGGACCTCTGTGGGGTTAGCACAGGCACTTGTCCCCAACATTTGATCTAGTTCTTCAAAAAAAAAGGACACGTCTCCTTAATTTTGGCGGACTCTCCGCTTGCTCTGATTTTGTCACATGTATTCATGTACTTTCGTCTCATTTTCTTTACTTTCATGCGGCACTGCCAGTGCCGTCCTGTTCTATCCTCCTTTTTCAATGCTTTCTGAAAACAACCAAAAAACCTTCATATTTTTATGCGTTGTGGAGAGCTGACGTTTGATGTGGTCCTCTTTCCAAATATCCAAAAATGCCGCCGTCTCTTTCTGAGACCACCCAATTCCACAAGCAGCCATTTTCTCAAGTTTTTAATTTGTGAACTTCAGACGCTGAAATGGCCCAAGTGTGAAAACGCCCTTAGACATCATGTCACCTGTCATTGTTTGTTTTCCACTAAGAGCCCCATGTACTTATCCTCCCTCCTCCTTCTGTTCTTTATTCTTTATAAATTAGTTCAGTAAAATAATAAAATCATTATCAGTCCTCCTTCTTACTGATTCCCTCTAAGGGGCTTCTAATATCTGTCTTAGTTTATTTTCCAAAATAAAAGTCTGTGTGAATTTCTAATCAGCTGGAGGAGGTGAACTAGCTGGATCTAGTGTGTAGGACAGTTATCCAGGTGGTCCAGGGTGGTCCTGCAGTGGTAAACAGTCAGTGGGGTGCTGACCTGATGAAGCCAGTGGACTGGTATTCCTCTCTATCTGGGTGAAAGCAGACTCACTGTCCCCGTCCTGATTAGTGAAATGTGTCCCAGCAGGGAGAACAGATACACAGTAACAGATCTCAGATACTGAGGACTCAGACTGGTTCCATGATGCTTTGTGTTTTTGATGCACCAAAAAACCAACAACATAAAACCATCTTTTAAAGTCGTACGATCTTATATAGTTAATATTCACTAGTTTACTGCAGTAATTATAGTATTTCTGATTTTAATATTAATGTGTGTCACTGTAAGATTATTTAACTCATGTACAGACGTGATTTACTTCAGTAAGTATTTTTAATAAGCCTCATTATCTCTGGTACTCACTGGTCAGTACTTAAGTAGTGTAGAGTAGTGACCCGGTCACATTACTGGATCTGCCGAAGCAGGGAGATGATTTGGCTTATTAATATTAATATAATATTTAATCATCTGATCAAACTAAATAACAGGAAGTCCACTCTCTCCATTAAAGATAAAGACGTCCTGTCCACAGACAGTATTAAAGACTGTGTCCTGTTTAATGTTATCCACATACGTCACCACTAGAGGGCGATACTGATCAGCCCAATAGAAATAAAACTGAAAGTGAGTTGGAGCTGCGCCTTTAGAGAAGAGGATCTGTTCACTGCTCTGGATTTACACAGTGAGTTTATTAAGTATGAATGTTCAGTATGAATATTAATGAGGGATGATGTAGAATATGTTTGGACTAGTTAAGATGACTGTGTGTTTGATTGTATCGATTCTTCTGGTGGATTAAACTAACCGCAGTGCTGAACAGGGTGTGGCCTGACCTGACCTGAGTATACTACACTAACTCTACCACGTACCAGTCGGACATAGTTCTGAGATCTGTCATGTGACATCACTCATTTATTCAGATGAGTATTAAACTGTAATGTGCTGAATGTAAAATAATGAGATGGTATTTTCATAGTTAAACTGGCCGTACCATTAATCATGTTTACAGGACGTTCAGATCAGTACTCTAGTGTTCAGGACCCCCCTATTCAGACCCCCACACTACACCTCTGACTCAACCTGGTGTAAACATGTGACTTTAAGAATTTAGGAGTGGGAAAAATCAGTAATCTACTGGACTCCAGTTTTCAGACACCACTTGAACCCAGAAATCAGTATCTACCACTGTGTTGTAGCAAAACCAGGGGGGGGGGAGGGAACCGTCTTTCAGGAACGGCCCCTGAAACACTTTTGGCTGAGTGCCAAATAATCTACTTGACCCCTCTTTCCAAATAGTGCCCTATGTTGAGGTTATGGGAATTTGGACTTTCTACACAAGAAAAAAACAGTGCTGGTGAGGGAATGTGGGCATGTGTTTCTGATACAGAAGTGTCTTGTGTTTGGGGTATGTTATACAGTGTTTGTGCGGGATACGTATTGTAAAGAGCTATGAAGTGCAACTACATAGGGGAGGGGCGGTTTGAGAGTCAGGTGTCTAAAAAAAGTGATGGATGGGGGGAAAATAATAAGGAGTCCCAGGGTGTTGATTTGGCGGTGCGACGCTTCAGCTGATGAAGATAAGGATACTTTAGACCTGAAAAAGAACCAAAAAAAAACACCAGTACGGAGTAGTTTTCTCATCCCTCTCTCTCTCTACTCTCTCTTCTCTCTCTCTCTCTCTCTCTCGATCTCTACTCATCTCACCCCGCAACTTACAAATCCCCCTTTAATCGTCTCTCTCTAACTACTTCTCTCTTCTCACTATATCCCTTTAATCTCTCTCTCCTCTAACTTTCTGCTCCTTACTCTCTTCTCCCACTCTCTCATCCGACTCTCTCTCTACTCATTTCTCTTCTCTCTCTCTCGCTCTCACCCCACGCACTCATCCCCTTAATCTTTCTCTCTATCTCATCACCCCCCCGCACTCACCCTTTAAATCTCATCTCTCTCCTCTCTCTTTGTCTTCCCCCTCTTCTTCTCTCTTCTCTCTCCCGGCACTCATTCCCTTTATCTCTCTCTACGTCTCTTGATCTCGCTCTTCTTTTCTCTCCCACTCTCTCTTCTCTTCCTCACTCTCACAACCCGCACTCTATCCCCTTATTCATCTCTCTCCTTATCTCTCTCCACCCCCCGTACTCCAATCCCTTATACTCTTCTGATACTACTCATATCTCTCTCTTCTCTCTCACACTCTCACCCCCGGCAAATCATCCCCTTTAATTTCTCTCTCTCTCTCTCTCGCTTTCCTCTCTTTCTCCACTCCCCGCCCCCACTCATCCCCTTTATCCTCTCTCTCTACTCTCCACCTCTTCACCCCTGCCCCACTCATTTCCCTTTAATCTCTACTCTCTCTCAACACAACAACCTCAACCCCACCCCCTGTATGTGTTTGACCCAGCATGTCCCTGTTTACAATGGTGTTGGCGGCTCCTGTTACACCCTTCGAGTTTTTTTTGTTTTTGGTCGGGGAGGTAAGGATTACCAAGGGATGAGTTTTAAGTTAAAAGGAAAAGCTGCCAGCACGTTTATTTAGAATTTACACCTTTAAGGACGTGTTAAATCTTATTGAAGGTAGTTTAATGTATAAGCTAATGTGTATTATATAGCTATTCCAGGAATAAGATAATAGGGCCTCACTTAACATAATGATGAAAAAAGGGGTCAGGTGGGTTTTTAAATGTGACTGCTGAGATGCGAGGGTTAAAAAAATCTTGAAGTAAAAAAATTAATGATTTTTAAAATATCTAGACCAAAAAAAAAACAATTAATATCTCGAACAAACCAGGAAAAAAAAAATTTACCCAGGGGCCTAACTGTAACAATTGCCTGCTTAGGCAAGGGGTTAAATGGGGGTCTGTGTAAAAAAAACCCCCCAACAGTGCCCCTGCTGGAATCACTTTGGACGAAAAAAACCACATTTGTAAATTAAATATTAAGGTTTTGGGGGAGAGCGTTTGAAAAAAAAACTATAAAAAACTCCAGGGGGCGACGTTTTCTTTTAGGGGGTTTACAGCGCTTTGTCAGCTTCAATTAGTTGGGCCAATTTAATCAGGAAAACACCATTCTATTACCAAGGTTGCTCTTTAGTAGAGTTACACCGCGTACAGGCAACTGTAGCCCATTATTACATCAAAAAAACCATTAGGATTCTTGGAGAAGTGGAAAAAATATGTGTAAGCGTTGATTTTGTTTTTCAAAAAAAAAACATCCTCTTCATTTTCCTGAGCCTCTTACTTTTAGGGTTTTCTGATTATCTAGAAACTAATATAATACTTTAAGAGCTCGAAAAGGATGGGGTGCCTGTGGAATGTACTACAAAAATACAAAATTTGTTCCCTTCCCCCATAGTTACCACCCATGTGATGCGAATGGACAAATGTTCTTTCATGTGGGGAATCCTTGGATTTGTGGCGGGATGTTTTGTCATTACAATCCAAATTTAATTAATTACCTCATAAAATTAAATTATGGAAGAGCCTTTCATCCACAGTCCAACTGTCAAAAAAAAACATGAGAAAGCCCTGCTGCACTTATACGACAGACGGTATATCAGAGGTCGCTGTAACTTCAGTTTCGCACCGCTTATCAGGCAAAATGTCCTGACCACACAGCACTGCTGACTCAACTACTGACCACACAGCACTGTGATCTCAACTACTGACCACACAGCACTCGCCTGACTCAACTACTGGACCACACAAGCCACTGCTGAGCTGAACTACTGACCAACACAGCCCATCTAGCTAGAACCAACATAACTGATCACACAGCCACTGAACAGATCAAACTCACTGACCACACAACACTGCTGACCCAACTACTGATCACACAGCACTGCCAGATCAAACTACTGACCACACATGCACATGCTGACCCAAACTAGCCTGACCACACAGCACTGCTGATCACAACACTATGACCACATCAGCACAGCTCTGCTGATCAAACTACTGACCACCCCCCCCCCCCCCCCCCCACTCACAGCCACTCGCCATGACCAATCTGCCCTGACCACACAGACACTGCTGCATCAAACTACTGACCACACAAGACCCACTGCTGATCAACACTACTGACCACACAGCCCATGACCCCTGATAAAACTACTGCCACCACACATGCACTGCAAGAGCTCCCAACTACTGACCACACAGCACTGCCCGACCCAACCCTCCTGACCACACAGCACTAGCAGTCAAACTACTGAACCACACAGCCAACAAACACCAACAACAAACCAACCCAGCCTTGACCCAACTACTGACGCAACACAGCCCCACTTGACTGATCCAACTACTCGACCACACAGCACTACTAGACCCAACTACTGACCACACAGCACTGCTGGACCCTTCTACATGACACCAAACAGCCACTGCTCGCACGCCTTCTAACTGACCAACACAGACCACATGATGCACCCTTCTATGACCACACATCACTGCCTGACCCATCATACTGACCACACCAGCCCACTGCTGCATCAAACTACTGACCCACACAGCAATGCTATACCAAAACTATCTGACCACACAGCCACTGCCCCCCTGCCCCCAATCAAATACTGCACGCACACATGCACTACCTTCCTGGCACCAAGTATATCTTATAAACCCTCTGAATCCCACAGAATCTACCAGAGCCCATCACCCTATGCATGCATGAACCCTTCTACTAAGCCCAAAAAGCCACTGCTGACCCTCATCCTACTGACCCAACACAGCACGTGCAGATCAAACTGCCTTGACCACAACACTGCCACTACTGCACCCTTCTACTGGCCACACACATCACTGGCACCTGACTCCCCCCCCCCCCCCCTTGACCCCCCCCCCACCCCACTTATACTGACCAACATAGCCACTGGCCTGCATCCAAATCTATGACGCCACATACAGACCTATGAACCCAACTGCATGAACCACACAGCACTGCCTGATCCAACTCATGACCACACATTTTCTCTGTTCTTGCACTACATGCATCCCAACTGCCCACTGACCAAACAGCACTGCGGAACTTCCTATTTCTAACAACTGTCCAAACAGCCCCACTCGCATGAAGCCTTCTACTGCCAACACAGCACTGCTGACCCACCTACTGATCACACAGCCACTCGCCTGACTACGACCAACTAACTGACCCCCCCCCCCCCCACCCCCCCCCACCACAGCACGCTGACACCAAATACTGACCACACAGCACTGCCACCCCTGATCAAAACTTCACCTTCGCACCCACACCAGCACTCGCTGGATCCTTCTACTGACCACACAGCACTGCTAGCATCAAACTACTGGCCA
>JAMWET010001703.1:0-18844 GCA_024036415.1 Prochilodus magdalenae | reverse complement strand
CGAGGTCGTCCATGGGAAGAGTCGAGCCTGGGTGATCCTGCCTTGCGTGCTCCCCTCCGGCGCGTGGAGGGGCGGAATGTGATAAGAAACAACTTTGTGCTAGCTGGACGAGATGAAATTGTCGGAGAAATCGCTTTTACCAGTCAGTGCTGAGAGCGCGGTCAGCAGGGCTGGCACGTGCGGCAGCCAGGGTGGATGAACCCGCTCACGCTTGTCCGAGAGGAAGAGCCCTTGTTTTTTACCATCTGATATCGTTCAGACTCTGGGGTCTAGGTACATGCGCCAGCGTCTCCAGCGGCTTGGAATCACCCCGTTGGTCGGGACTGTCGCTTGAATGGACGGCTTGGAACAAGACCGCAGATGACCTGTGTGCGGAGACTGGTCGTTCCTGTCCAGCCCGGTTGATTGGAGAGGTTGTGTTGGGGGAAGTGGTTGCTGCGCTCCCCTCTCACTTCAGGGTGATATGGGACGTGGTCTCGCTGGGGATGCGGTCTTCCTCACCCATCACTGCCCATCTCCGTGCCAGCAACGGAGGCAGAGGGATCTCTCCTTACTTTAGGAACCCCAATGCTGACGACGCTGGAGGCTAGCCACAAAAAAGGCGCTGTATGCCACCGCTGTTAAGGTGGGGTACCACAAGACCCTGTCAAGGGGTGAAACGAGTGGAGGTCGGTCAGGGGTTCTTGGCTCCGGTCCTTCTCCACGAGGAAGCTGGAGGTCCCTGTACAAACCCCAGATAGAGAAGCGTACGGCTGATCCTTCAGTGGAGGATAGTACTCCAGGGGCCGTAGCTTTGACGAACAGACACTTGGCACACATCGACCCCCATCGTGTCAGCGGTTGGACGTAACTATGTGTTCTGTGGTGGTGAGGAGACCATGAGCACTGTTCCTGCGCTGCCCGAGGCTCCGTGATATGTTCCCTGCTCAGGATAGTGGTTTTGCGGGGCCTTGGTTGTGACGCTGACCGAGAAGCATGTATGTGTTTGGGCCCGAAAGGTATAAAGCCACACAGCGCAGCGTTATTACTCTACGAACTTCATACGGTTCAGGCACAAGCTGGCGGTGGGCTGTCCAGGAAGAAACAGGATGAGGGGTCCGGCTTCAGGAGGCGGGGGGGGACATGCTGAAGGCCCCTGCAAAATACGACTCAGATTGGAGTTTGCTTTTTTTAAACTCTGACTCACAGATCTTGAGGAAGCAAGTTCTGCCAGGTGGGGCCCAGGGGGATGTGCTTTATGCTCCGTATGGAGGACGGTTTTATCCTCTCTTTAAAATCAGGATTTTAAATGTGTGTGTTTTAGTCTCTTAACCTAGTGTGCTGTAAGTTTTAAAGGACAAAGTGTTATAAAGTCTAGTTTCAAAGTCAAAGTCTATCTCTCTCTGTGTCGATCTCTCTCTCTCAAACCTCTCCGTAACGAATCCCTGTCTCTCGCTCCTCTATCTCGTCTCTTCTCTCGCCTCTCTCTTATTCATCTCAACCCCCCGCACTCAGTCCCTTTAGCGTATTTATCTATCTGTCTATCTCGCTACTGAGGTCTATCTCTACTCTCTATACTGACTGCGAGCGCTCTCTCCCCACGCCGAATCATACCGTTTATCTTCTATATATATCTCAAGTCCCCACACTCATCCCTTGATATCTCGTATGTATTCTCTCTCTCTATCTCTACGCCCTCTAGCTTCTATATTCTACAACCCCAGAATCATCCCCTGTATCTCTCTAGCTATCCTCTAGCTACTCACTATATCTCTCTCTCTCTCTCACCCCCCACACTCATCCCTTTCTCTCGCTCTCTCTCCCTGAGAGAGAGAGAGAGTGCTGAATGGAGGTTAAAACACTGAAGTAAAATTAATGTGTTTAATATCTAGAATATTTAATATCTAGAACACCAAATTTACCAAGCCGACTGTAACATTGCTGCTACCAGGTTAATGTCTCTTTACTTTACGTCTCAGTTTAATTATATAATAATAATAAATATACACCAAATGGTACATAAAGTAAAAGCCTTACATCAAGTGCCAGTCCATACCAAAGACAGAGCCTACAAATTTATGACCAGAAGCATGTGCACTTTTTATTTTCTGATTAGAAGTTCACTGTGGTGATTTAACAGACCAAAAATTAAATACACACTTCTCAGAAACAGGATTAGCTCATTACAGGCCATGCCCCTAGGTCCAGGATAAGCCTAATCATAGAGTAAAAAGAATTTAATAGTTATCATTGATATTTAATGTGTGAGAAACAACTCTAAACATGAGTAGCAGAAGAACTGGAAATATAAATAGCTGTGGGAAAGTATTATTATTTTTATTATACAACTCCACTGAGTGTCTCATTAAAGATGTTTATTAGACATAAAATAACAGATTTACATGATAGTGTGTGTTGTACTTAATTTTTATGGTTCTTTTTCAAAGGAGTTTCACTTCAAAACAGATTAAGATGTCTAACTGTAGTGTAAACAAACTAATTTTATTCTGCCCTCTAGTGGAGTATAGAGTTCAGATGTCTAATGACTCTTAAATACTGAGGACAAAGTTATTATTCTTACAAAACTGTAGAATTAACGAATCAAATATCTTCTTTACTGCTCGTTTTTAGTTTTACTAGACCAGTGAAACTGTAGAAGTTTGGACTCCAGACTTAATCATGCTGCATTATTAACACTTAAGTGACTATTAACTACAGAGAACTTGACAAAAAACATTATAAGAATAAGAATAAATAATTTCTTTATGGTATATATAATGAATAATGTGTTACTGTGTCCTACTGATCAGGAATAAAAGGAGCAATAAAAATAACCATGAGCTTTGCAACTGTAGTGATAATCACTTTAGATTTAAAATAAAAATCTAAATACAACTTTAAAATAAATATGCTGTTTATAGAAAAAAATATTCTAGTAATTTCTTTTAGCTCCTTTTCAGGATTCATATTTAATAATGATTTGCAATCACAATTTGTAACACTAATAAAATAATAAAATTTATTATAAAATGAGAAACTGTATTTCAGTGTTCAGTGGTATAATTAACATTTTCTCTGCAAACTGCAGATGAAATAGTTTGATAATAGTTTATGATGGTACTTTTTATGTTATTCAAAGCTCATAATGATACATGTACATTTGTACCTACTAGGTGTAACTTGGAGAGAACTTGGAGGTTTTGTCTGTTCTCTCAGAAAATCATATTTACTAAAATAAATGTTTTACTGCTTATAACTACTGTGCTCTGTATCCTGCAGTACCACCTGGTTTTTAATGGTGAGATAAAGATTCAAGATTCAAGAAGTTTTATTGTCATATACACAGCATCACAAGCAGTTACATTGTACAATGAAATTCTTACTTTGCAGTTCCTCCATTCCCGACAGTCTTAAAAAATAAATATCAATATAAAAGGAGAGAAAAATAAGAAGTGTAATATATATATGTACACTAGGTAAAGAAAAACACTAAGTAAAGGAAGCCGAGCAGTACATTACTGTATGAACTGCAATAGTAAGGTTGCATTATGCATGTTGTAAAGTGCGCTGTGCAGGGACAGGAATAAACAGGTTATGGTATAACCAGGAGCAGAAGAATGTGTATGGGTCTTCCAGATTAATGGGGTGCAGATCAGAGTCAGAGTTTCAGCCAGGTTTTCATGAGTGGAGGTGGGGAGGAGGTGTTCACCAGCCTGATTTGCTTGCTGAGTAAACACTAGTCTGTCAGGGCCTGGCTGTTCTGGACTTCACACTCCTGTAGCGCGGGCCCGACGGTAAGGAGCTGTGGAGGAGGCCTCCTGTGTGATTGGGAGGGTGTGTACTGTCCCTGATTATGCTGTGGGCCCTCCTGATGACCCTGGTCCTGTAGATGTCCCTGCAGTGAGGGGAAGGCTTGCTCGGAAATGGACTTGTGTGCAAGTCTTGATCACATGACTGGAAGAGGGTTCCTATTCCTGAGCGGTGCAGTATTCCGTACCAGGACCGGTTTGATGGAGGCTGGTTTGATGAGAACGCTCTCGATCGTGCTCCTGTAGAAGCTGCTGAGGGAATTTGGCGCGGACATGCCAAATTTCCTCAGCCCTTGTCAGAAAGTACAACCGGCTGCCTGGGAACTTCGGGACGATGTAGTGCGTGTTGTTGGTCGACCAGGTTAGATCCTCGCCTGATTGTGATACGACGAGGAATTCTGAAGGTTTTCACCCTCTCCACCTCTGGTCTCACCTATGAACAGTAGGGGTGTGTGTAGCTCCTGCCTCCTCCTCCCTTGGCGTCAAACAAATCATTTCCTTGGTCTTGTCTTTATTCACACCCAGGTCCACCAGCTCAGCCACCTCCCGCCATGTACGCTGTCTCATCCCCAACCAGTGATCAGTCCTATGACTGTAGTATCATTAGCCCAAATTGATGATACTGGTGTTGCTCTGGGAGGCCACGCAAGTGCATACGTGAAGAGAAGATGTGTGTCAGGAGGGCGGGCTCAGTCACACCAGGCCCTGGTGAAGGTCCCGTGCGAAACAGTTTCTGTGCTGTAGCTGCATGTGCTGGGCTGCCAATTTCGGACTGACTGGGGTCTGTCCCGTCACAGAAGTGTCCAAGGTCTACTCCACAGATTGTGACATGGAGGGGAAGGGATAAGTCAGTCCGAGTGAGGTGAGGAGCTCTTTCTGACAGAAGATGGTAGGGACGATGACCGTGTGCAATTTGTGGTTGAATGCTCAGAGATCTGTGGTATCAATAAAGCCCTTGCCCGTCCAGGGTGTGATGTGAGGGCTTGTGGGGAATGCTGCGAGTAGTGTGACTTGCGTAAAGTCAGTGGACACCGGTTTCTGAACGATACGCAAACGGTAGCGGATCTTAGAGTGTCTGGGGAATCGGTCTCCTGCGATGTGGATCATGACTAATTTCTTCTCGAAGAAAGCACTTCATCACAATGTGGGAAAGTGAGGGTGCAAAAGGTCGGGCGATAGTCAGTTCAGGCAAAGTAACACGACACACTTTCTTAGGTGAGCGAGGGGACGATGGGAGGAGGTCTTGAAGCAAGATGGTACAAAAGAACTGTGCAAGGCGAAGGTTGAATATTGTCCATCAAAACCACGCCAGGCCAGCTCTGTAAGCAGCAAACCTTCCGACGTGGCACGCCCCCGGGGATGTTGTATGTCTGGCCAGCGGCCTTCCGTGGCGTTTTTATCCTTATCAGAGGCCTTGCACAACCCTCCACCGATGTCACATCAGCTGAGCGATGAGTTCTGCGTGCTACCCTCGGCCATTCAAAAAACCCTCTCTGTCTGTCGCGGGTTTTGAGGGCCTTCAACATCGAGCATATGGAGCTCATTTAGCTCGGTCTGGTAGGGTTGTAGTGTGGCTCGGTAGTGACCTCTCTGCTTCTCTCGTTGCATAGTACTGTGATGTGTCTCTAGTCCTTGCCACATGCGCGGTGATGTTCCGCAGATGTTGTTAGCATCACCCCAGCCACTATCACTCCCTTGACTGTCCCTTGGCCTGTTCTGATAGATTATTAGCAGGTTGTATCTGAGAGGTCTTCAGGCGTTGGCCCTAATGAAGGACAGTGAGCAAAGAAAATGCAATGTGGAGCGAGCATGTTAGCATGGGACGAACATTCCAGTTTATCCTAGGGTTTATGGTTGGGGATAAGTGTTCTGCAGGCGCTTTGTGTGGAAACAATGGTTTCTATGCAGGTTGCTTGCATGTAGATGGTTACTCCAGGGGCATAGTCTCTAAGGCAACGGTACAGTCCTCTCTAAACAGCCGCAGGTCTGAACAACCTCCCAGTCTGGTAGTGTCAAAGCAGTCCATAGATGCAAGATCAGTTTATTGCAGTCCAACACTTTGATGGTTATGACTTACTGGGGGGGCTTGCTTGGGAGGAGTTCTTGTCGGTATGTGGATAGAGGAACACGGCAGATGAGATGTGGTCGCGACCACTTCACGGTCCTCTAGACTTGGTAGAGAATGTTGTTCTCCCTATTCGGTCGGGAAGGATAAGCTCACCGTGCTCCGGTGGGGTATTTGGGCTGTTCCGACGAGGACAGGCCTAAGGTTGCAGGGTTAAAAAGGCCCGCCGACAATCGAACAACGTTGCGGCGTGTCGGGGTCGTGCTCTGAGCTGTACGTCATGCAGAGCAGCCCCAGCTGCCGTCGCCGAGGTCTCGCACGTGGCGGAAGTGTAAAAAAACCCAAGCCAGGAATTAAACACAGCGCTGTGAAAATCTCTAGGCATGGGGTATTTAAAGTGTATTAAAGGCGGTCTGCACTTTCACCTCATTCAGCAGTTCCTTAGGAGCGGTAATTGTACATTGTTGTTCGAACAGTCTGTGATTGCCGTTTCTTTTTCCAGAAACACCCACCTGTTGTTGTCTACGACGGATGACGCAGGACGCCGCCTTCGCCTTTGTTCTTCTCCGGAACGCCGTCCTCTGCCCGGTCCCCCGCGTTGCGACGGGACCGTGCGTTTCGTAGCTGGATCGCGGAAGGTCCCGGCGTTTGCCTGTCTCTACAAGAGCCAGGTTTCCCCCTCACTCGTTAGTCTGAGAAATGTATTTGAGCGCAGCATTCTCCCTGATTTCACGCTGTGTTGTTATCCTCGCTACTACAAAGTCATAGCGTTGTTTTCGAGGGGACTTCTGCCTTCTCCTTCCCCAATCCCCCCTCCTTTGTGCGAACGTTCGGATAGCAGTCCAGGCTAGACCCCGGAGGTAGCGTCCGCCTGGACGCATAGACTCATAGCCTCTAAGCCCTCGACGTGTAGCCCAACCTCTGCTTGCGGCCCCGCTCGCCCTTAGGGCGCTCTGTCCGGTCTCCACGCGTTCTTTGTCTCCCGTTGATCGGCCGGGCGTGTGGTGCGTGGGCCTTGGCTGGCTTGGTCCGTTCGGCGGGGTGTCCTGTTCGAGCGCCAAAAAGAAAGGCGGGTTGGTATAATAATAAAGTCAAAATAAATAATAAATAGCGTCGGTTGCCGGGGGAACAAACAAAGACGTCTGCCATGGTGGGCGCCATCTTTAATGGTTTGGACCCCGGGGTGTCTGTATAAATGCCCGATCCACAGGACCCCAGTATTTGCCTGTCTCTGTCAATCGATTGGCTGATTGAGGTGGGAGACTGTGGAACCTGATTGGCTGATTGAGGCGGAAGAGTGTGGAACCTGACTGACTGACTGAGGTGGAAGACTGTGGAACCTGCTTGGCTGATTGAGGCGGGAGACTGTGGAACCTGATTGGCTGATTGAGGCGGAAGAGTGTGGAACCTGACTGACTGACTGAGGTGGAAGACTGTGGAACCTGCTTGGCTGATTGAGGCGGGAGACTGTGGAACCTGATTGGCTGATTGAGGCGGAAGAGTGTGGAACCTGACTGACTGACTGAGGTGGAAGGCTGTGGAACCTGCTTGGCTGATTGAGGTGGAATGGCCGTGGAACTTGAGTGGCTGATTGGGGTGGAGGACTGTGGAACCTGACTGGGTGATTAATGTCATGCCCTTTAACACTCCTGTCTCACTCCACGGTGAGCTCATCTACTCTCAGCAAGATGCCAGAACACAGCTCCACCCCCAGCTCCAGCCAACCCCTCCCTACTGGATTCACTCTCATTTCAAACCACCCTTTTCCTTTATCTCCAATGCCACAGCTGATCCTCCTTAACTGACATCACCCCATCACAACTCCCCCCCTCTCCATCACAACCCCTCCTCTCCATCACCATCGCAACCCATCTCCATCCCATCACAACCCCTTCTCTCCTTCACATCACAGCCCCTCCTCTCCATCCCCATCACAGCCCCTCCTCTCCATCCCCATCACAATCCCTCCTCTCCATCCCCATCACACCCCCTCCTCTCCATCCCCATCACAACCCCTCCTCACCATTCCCATCACAACCCCCCCCTCCATCACAACCCCTTGTCTCCATCCCCATCACAACCCCTCCTCTCCATCTCCATCACACCCCCTCCTCACCATTCCCATCACACCCCCTCCTCTCCATCCCCATCACAACCCCTCCTCACCATTCCCATCACAACCCCTCCTCTCCATCCCATTACAACCCCTCCTCTCCATCACCATCCCAACCCCTCTCCATCCCATCACAACCCCTCCTCTCCATCTCCATCACACCCCCCCTCTCCATTCCCATCACACCCCCTTCTCTCCTTCACATCACAGCCCCTCCTCTCCATCCCCATCACAGCCCCTCCTCTCCATCCCCATCACAATCCCTCCTCTCCATCCCCATCACACCCCCTCCTCTCCATCCCCATCACAACCCCTCCTCACCATTCCCATCACACCCCCTCCTCTCCATCCCCATCACAACCCCTCCTCACCATTCCCATCACACCCCCTCCTCTCCATCCCCATCACAACCCCTCCTCACCATTCCCATCACAACCCCCCCTCCATCACAACCCCTTGTCTCCATCCCCATCACAACCCCTCCTCTCCATCTCCATCACACCCCCTCCTCACCATTCCCATCACACCCCCTCCTCTCCATCCCCATCACAACCCCTCCTCACCATTCCCATCACAACCCCTCCTCTCCATCCCCATCACACCTCCTCCTCTCCCTTCCCATCACACCCCCTCCTCTCCATCGCCTTCACAACCCCTCCTCACCATTCCCATCACAACCCCCCCCTCCATCACAACCCCTTGTCTCCATCCCATCACAACCCCTCCTCTCCATCTCCATCACACCCCCCCTCTCCATTCCCATCACACCCCCTCCTCTCCATCTCCATCACACCCCCTCCTCTCCATCTCCATCACAAACCCTCCTCTTCATCTCCATCACACCTCCTCCTCTCCATCTCCATCACAACCCCTTCTTTCCATCCCCATCACAACTTCAACTTCATCCTCATCACAACCCCCTCCTCTTCATCTCCATCACACCTCCTCCTCTCCATCTCCATCACAACCCATTTCCTCTCCATCCCCATCACACCCCCTCCTCTCCATCTCCATCACACCTCCTCCTCTCCATCTCCATCACAACCCATCTCCTCTCCATCACCATCACAACTCCTCTCCATCCCCATCACAATCCCTCCTCTCCATCCCCATCACACCCCCTCCTCTCCATCCCCATCACAGCCCCTCCTCTCCATCCCCATCACACCCCCTCCTCTCCATCTCCATCACAACCCCTCCTCACCATTCCCATCACAACTCCCCCCTCTCCATCACAACCCCTCCTCTCCATCACCATCCCAACCCATCTCCATCCCATCACAACCCCTTCTCTCCTTCACATCACAGCCCCTCCTCTCCATCCCCATCACACCCCCTCCTCTCCATCCCCATCACACCCCCTCCTCTCCATACCCATCACAACCCCTCCTCACCATTCCCATCATAACCCCCCCTCTCCATCACAACCCCTTGTCTCCATCCCATCACAACCCCTCCTCTCCATCTCCATCACACCCCCTCCTCTATATCACCATCCCAACTCATCTCCATCCCATCACAACTCCAACTTCATCCCCATCATAAGCCCCTCCTCTTCATCTCTATCACACCTCCTCCTCTTCATCTCCATCACACCTCATCCTCTCCATCCCCATTACAACCCCTCCTCTCCATCTCCATCACAACCCCTACTCTCCATCCCCATCACAACCCATCTCCTCTCTATCCCCATCACACCCCCTCCTCTCCATCCCCATTACAACCCCTCATCTCCATCCCCATCACAACTCATCTCCATCCTATCACAACCCCTCCTCTCCATCCCCATTACAACCCCTCCTCTCCATCCCCATTACAACCCCTCCTCTCCATCCCCATTACAACCCCTCCTCTCCATCCCCATCACACCCCTCCTCTCCATCCCCATCACAAACCCTCCTCTTCATCTCCATCACACCTCCTCCTCTCCATCTCCATCACAACCCCTCCTCTCCATCACCATCACAACCCATCTCCATCCCATTACAACCCCTCTGTAACCCAGGTTATAAAAGCCTGAGTGAAGTACATTTTATTGAAGTTACAGAAGATTAATATAAATATAATTAATATAAATAAACAGGAAGCTGAAGAAATAATATAAATACATAAAGACACTAATATTTGAGAAAAAGCTTTTGTTCAAAAATAATTAATTTACTGTTATTTGAAGATATTTTATGTTTTTGTGCATCACGTGACACAGTGTAGCCAGTGAGGTGGTTTGTCACGGGGAGTTGCACCCGAGAGAGAGAAGCCTTTCGGTCGGGCGCGGCCATCGTGAGCAGTAGGGTCTCTGGAACGAGGAAGGACCAAAAAGTTAGATCAAAGTTTGATTTATAGTATTAAAAACCTGCAGAAAGAAACATCAAAGAGGTGCTCCCAACCCTCAAAATCAACAGAGGGTCATACAGCGTTGTCTTTTGGGGTGGTGTTTTTGTTCCGGTCTCTTGGGCGGACCCTGGGGTTTTCTGATTGGCCCACTGTGACATCCCCTTGTAGTTGCTTGTTGAAAAGCGTAAGTATTCGCCATTGGTGCTTGATTTACTAAAACCAGCTAACACACTACTGTGTTCTAGGGTGTGCTACAGGTATCGTTACACCTCCTCTCCATCACACCCCCTCCTCTCTATTCCCATCACACCCTCTCCTCTCCATCACAACACATCTCCATCACAACCCCTTCTCTCCATTCCCATCACACCCTCTCCTCTCCATCCCCAGCCCCTCCTCTCCATGCCCATCACAACCCATCTCCATCCCCATCACATCTATGGCATTTAGCTGACGCTCTTATCCAGAGCAACTTACAAGGTTAATCATATCACAGGTGAGCCAGTGTAGTGTTAGGAGTCTTGCCCAAGGACTCTTATTGATGTAGCACAGCATAATCACCCAGAACGGGAATCGAACCCCAGTCTCCCCCATGGGACGGTAGCTTCCTGGTGAGTAGTGGTGTTATCCGTTGTGCCACACCAACCACCTACCAGCTAACACACTACTGTGTTCTAGGGTGTGCTACAGGTATCGTTACACCTCCTCTCCATCACAACCCCTCCTCTCCATCCCCATCACAACCCCTCCTCTCCATCCCCAAACCTCTTCTCCATCCCCATCACAACCCCTCCCCTCCATCCCCATCACAACCCCTACTCTCCATCCCCATCACAACCCCTCCTCTCCATCCCCATCACAACCCCTACTCTCCATCCCCATCACAACCACTACTCTCCATCTCCATCACAACCCATCCTCTCCATCCCCAGCCCCTCCTCTTCATCCCCATAACATTCCATCCTCTTCATCACACCCCCTCCTCTCCATCCCATCACAACCCCTACTCTCCATCCCCATCACAAGCCCTCCTTTCCATCCCCATCACAACCCCTACTCTCCATCTCCATCACAACCCATCCTCTCCATCCCCAGCCCCTCCTCTTCATCCCCATAACATTCCATCCTCTTCATCACAACCCCTTCTCTCCATCCCCATCACAACCCCTTCTCTCCATCCCATCACAACCCCTCCTCTCCATCCCCATCACAACCCCTCCTCTCCATCCTAACTAGTTCCTGTAACCTCCTCACACACATTTTATTCCACAGAGTCTTTTATTATAGATTAATATTACAACTTGCATTGTTTTGAGTATTCCTAAAGTGAGAAAAAGAACAGGGGAATGGACAGAATGAAGTGGAATTGGACAGTAGATTGGTAACAAGAGATAAAGAAATGAAAAAAGGTTCCACATTCTGTTATCATTACTCTACTTATCCTCCAGCAGACCACCCAGAAACACCAGGCTGAAGATTCTTAGTCAGATTTTCCGGTCCACCTTACAATGACGCAGTACCATGTTTCACCGGCAGATGGGGGTGGTTTATTTCACCCGAGTTCACAATACCTCAGACGTGCAGGAATGTATGAGTTTGATGGCAGGTTGAGCGTCGTTGCTGTAGAATTCTGACACCTTATGTAACAGACCTTCAGTGGTAATTAACTGAAATGATGAACTGTACTGTGTTTGTATTTCTGACCACTCTGAACTGGGGATATAAGACTGATGGAGAACTCATTTACTGTTTCTGAATTATTTCCAGGATCCCTAACTCTGGATTATCAGGTAAGTCTGTTTTCATTCATGGGACATGATGGTGGTAAACACATACGTGGGTACTATTCATTCATAAAACCCTTACTGATAATTAAAATCTACTGTAGCAGTTTTTATTTGTAACCTCTGAGCCTCTGAATAAGAATATCGTTATTATTTTACATGATATAATTAGTTTAACCCTGTTTTTAGACGCGAGAGAGAAAGAGGAGGTAGAGTATGAGAGAGAGAGCGAGAGCGAGAGAGAGACGAGCAGAGCAGAGAGAGAGAGCAGCGAGAGAGAGAGAGAGAGAGAGAGAAGAGGGAGAGAAAGAAAGAAAAGAAAGAGAGAAGAGAGAGAGAGAGAGACCTGGAGGAATTATCTGTTGTTACTCTCGCTATGTGAACCACTAAGGGCCATACTGATCAGCCCGAATAGAAGTAAAACTGAAAGTGAAGTTGGAGTATGCGCCTTTAAGAGAAAGAGGATCTTTTTACTTGCTCTCTGGATTTACACAGTGAGTTTATTAAGTATGAATGTTCAGTATGAATATTAATGAGGGATGATGTAGAATATGTTTGGACTAGTTAAGATGACTGTGTGTTTGATTGTATCGACTCTTCTGGTGGATTAAACAGTAATGCTGAACAGGGTGTGACCTGACCTGAACTGAACTTCCGGAGTTACAGCCCGGAATATTAATAACCAGCTCTGAACTTTATAACTCTAACACTCCACAGATTTCACCCACATACACCAATACAGCTGTACAGTATAACATTACTACAGAGAGAGAGAGAGAGAGAGAGAGAGAGAGAGAGAGAGAGCGGGGGGGGGGGGGGGGGGGGGGAGGTGAGGAAAGAGCGCCCCGATAAGAGAGAGAGAGTTAGTGAGGGCGGGGGGAGGGGGGGACGTGCAGGAGAGGTATGGTGTTCAATACGTCACCACGTAGAGGGCGATTCACTGATCAGCCGAATAGAAATAAAACTGGAAAGTGAGTTGGAGCTGCGCGTTCTAGAGAGAGATCGGTTTTACTGCTCTGGATTCCACAGTGAGTTATTAAGTATGAATGTTCAGTATGAATATTAATGAGGGATGATGTAGAATATGTTTGGACTAGTTAAGATGACTGTGTGTTTGATTGTATCGACTCTTCTGGTGGATTAAACTAACCGCAGTGCTGAACAGGGTGTGGCCTGATCTCAATGGTGGTCTGACAGAGACTCTCTCTCTCTCTCTCTCTCAGCCCCCACACTCATCCCTTTATCTCTCTCTCTCTCTCTCTCTCACTCCCCGCACTCATCCCTTTATCTCTCTCTCTCTCTCTCTCTCTCTCTCTCTCTCTTTCTCTCTCTCTCACCCCCCACACTCATCCCTTCATCTCTCTCTCTCTCTCTCTTTCTCTCTCTCTTTCACTCCCCGCACTCAACCCTTTATCTCTCTCTCTCTCTCTCTCTCTCTCTCTCTCACCCCCCGCACTCATCCCTTTATCTCTCTTTCTCTCTCTCTCTCTCTCTCTCTCTCTCTCTCTCTCTCTCTCTTCTATTCTCTGCTGCATGCTGGCGAGTGGGGTGGCGTGAGAGTGTGTTGTGAGTGCGGCTAGTCAGTATGGCTTGACTGTTCTTTTTGTTTAGTTTCAGTTTCTTTTGCTCCTGTTCTGGTGAGCGTTTGTGTATCAGGGCTAGCGAGGAAGGGCCTGTAGTGGGTTAGTGATGGAGTGGGGAATCGCCCATTTGGCGGGGTGTGGTGGGGGTGCAGGGTAATGGGGCTTCGAGCAGCTCAACACGCCGGCACGGGTTAAAGTGCCGGTCGGCGTAGATCTAGAGTGCTCGGTAGAAGAGTGCAGTTTTTAGCGGTTGGAGCGGTGGTGGGCTATAACGCCATTCGGTCCGCCCTCCAAGGATGAACAGTGCTGTAGTTCAGTTTTTAGATGAGGTTGGAGAAAGTGAAAACACGGGGAGAAGGGCTTGGTTGAAAGGATTAACACACGCCGTTCTCCCTCTTGTTAGTCCAGCGAAGAAGGGTAACGAGTAACGTCCCCCGTTTATTAAAGATGAAGTGTTTGCTGCCGCGAGCTCTCTCGGCACGGGTCAGATTGTTCTACGATCCATAAGATCCCTCTGGGCGGTAAGTCTCCTCTGCATCCAGCATGTAGTGTCCTTTTATCGGAGGCGGGATTATGGATTCTGAAAGAACGGATGCCCGTGCGTTAAAACTTGGCTCTGAGATTCGAAAGATAACTTCGTTACGTTATTGTTGCTACAACCGAGACGATGAAAAGTGATGCTGGGTGGGGTTTTTTTTTTGGGGTGGGGGGGGGGTTTTTGGGGGGTTTTTTGGGAAGTGTTCCGGTTGTAGATTAGAGGGGGCATTGGTTCGTAGCTGCCCGGGAAACTACGCGGAGGCCCGGCTGGGCTTAGTCCGCGCGAGTGGCTCCGGACGGGGCGGCTCCCGGCGTCGGGGAATAATGGATAGTCACGTACAAGATAGGGCGAGCAGGCAGGGGGAAGGCTGCAAGAGTGAACCCTCTAAACGGTTACAGAAGGGAGCTAGGTCGTGGCGAGGGAGGGGCTGGGCTAGCGGACATGGAGTTTAGTGAGAACCGGAGCAAGCGGCGGGGCGAGTAAAGGGGAAGTATGCCCTTCTTTAAAAAGGCCGTGCCCCTAATAGATCTCGCGGTCAATCCCGCGGCGCCTAAAGAAATTCTAAAGTTAATTCCGGGCTGTATTGTCCTCTCATGTCCGGGACTGAAGGCGCTTACGGTCAGTGGGGCTCGGAGGAGAACACCGGCGTCGGACTCGCGGAGCGTGAATCCTCCGACTCCTCGAATCCGTTGAGAAGTGCAGTGTCTGGAGTTTACAAGCGCAGAGGAGGGGGGGACAGAGTCCGCCGTTTTCTGAGGAAGACTTACAAGGTAAGGAGGAATGTTAAAGTAGAGAACTACTTTCCCGGATCTAGAGGTATTCTTAACAGGACAGACTAAAGGGCTGACCCAGGAGTGTGGAGGAGGGTTGATATAGGGGAACCTGGGGTCCATCGCCTTAATAAGGCTGAGTGTTGTACAGGTCCAGGGAAACGGCGCTGGAAACCCACGGTTGGAGGTCACTAAAACTGACAAAACTGACTCTCATATGACTGGGGTGGTCTCCTGCTTTTATTCCCTCTTACTGCTGAGAATAAGAAACATGTGACAAAATCTAGGGATCTCCTTTCGGCTTACATCCTGAACGGAGCCACTAGGATGTTTGGAAGAGGGCGGCCTCTGTTTGAGCTGTGTGATCAGTTAAACGGTGGGACGTTAGCCATGGTACCGGAGACGCACAGTGATCAGTCGTTAATGAGGTGGGACTGGCCAGAAGGGAGTGGGAGGTGCCGTAGTGGGTGCTCGGAACATGGGCACCATCCAGCAGTGCTGGGGTGGCTGTGGCTGTTCTCCAGGAGCTTTCTTACCCCGGTCGTCAGATGAGTGTGAGGCACGTGGTTTGAGGGAAGGCTGTTGAAATTTACAGCCAGGTTTTGCAGATTGTTTGGGTTTAGTGCTGCTTTGGCGTGTTCTGCTCTCAGTGGACAGCCGATGGGAACGGTGTGCAGTCTCCTCGAAGAAGCTCTCGACAGCTCGGTAGCTGAGTGTGACGCTGATCACTTTTTTAGTTTTGGGGGGTGGATTTTAACTGCACAGGTTCTCCCCTGTGGACAGGAACCCACATGGAGCCTTATCAGTGCTTCAAGGCTGACTGTTCTTAACAATCTGATCGAGGGGCCTCATGACTTGGCTGGATGTGTGGCGCACTAAAACATCTGACCAACGCGAACAATTACACTTGGGCCAACAGCACCATGATGGGGGGTTCGTCTCCGGTGTTGGGCTCGATTGGACAGATGTTAAAAAACTGTTTTAAGCAAAAGAATAAAACCACCACCGTACCTACAAGATTTTTAAAAGGCTGTTCGATCTCGGCCTGTTGGGCTTTTCCTCCCTGATCACGGAGTCTATGGTGTTAGGGTGCGTTTTTATTCATTCCGTGTAAGTGCAGGAGTGCATATTGGCAATTTTACTATAACGTCTCTCATAGGAGGATTTTAATTTTGGAGTTGTTTCGTACTTTTTGGGGGCACCTTGGAAGTAGAGACGGCACCAAAAAACATGAGTTGGTTTCCCTTGCAGCAAGGTTGGGGACATGGGGCAAGGTCCATCTCACACAGTTGTGTAAAACAGTACACTCTCGGCAGGTACTAACACAGATCATACAGTCTGTTAATGCACTTGAAGAGAGATCGTTTTTTACAAAACCTGGTGCAATCCGGAGGGGCGGACAGCGGCCACATTCAGACACTTCGGGGCACACACCATCACGGGTCCCAGAGAACAACAGCTTTGGCCTGTATCTGGCTCTGGGAGTCACGAGCACCAAAGGTGGGCACATATTTGATCAGACTCTCCCTCCTTCAGGCACCTGCATGCTCTTGTTCTTTTCATGAGATAGGAATGTGCTCAACAAGCAAAGTTTTTCTGCGGTTGGAGGTGAGAACCCGGGGAGAAAGGGGAAAAAGGAATGCGACCAGGACAGGCGAAGGTTATTTTCATAGTGCCCTATGTTGCGTGGTTTCCCGGTATCTTACCCCGCACGACAAGCTGATGGGCTAAAGGAGTGTGCTCACGAGGACCAGGGGGGGTAAGGGGTGGGGGTAGGAGTAAGGAGATGGATAGGGTTGGAAAGTGTGTGCGTAGGTTTGTGTTGGTTGGCATGATTGGCGGTGAGATGGGATAAATTTTTTGGTGGCGAGGAAGTGAGTGTTCAAGGGGGCAGATGGATGGTTGGGGGTACTATTTCGGTGGTGGAGAGTTGTTTTTTTTTTTTCAATGGTGGGCGTTGTCTTCTATGCCTAATGTGAGGTGTAGTTATGGATGTAATATGGTGATGAGTAGGTGTCCTCTTATGGGTCAGCAGGGCACAGCACTTGACTCGTGAGATATGATGGGGAGGGGGGATGGGTGGAGTGTTGGCCTGACCTCACATGGTATGCTAACAGCGGCTGGGGAGTGCAATAGAGGAGTGATGAGCTGGGAGTCTGGGGGGGTGGGAGGGGTGTAGAGTTGAGGTGTGTAGGAGTAGAGTATGCGGGATGCGGGGATGTAGGGGGATGATTCACACATGGCTGAGGAACTGAAGGTTGGCATGGTGACAAGTGGAGAGCGGGAGGGAGGGACAACGTAAAGGGGAAGCGACTGCGAGTGGAAGGGAAGGAGACCTGGACAGGGAGGGTAGGGCGATAGGGGAGGAGGGGTAATGCGGAAGGGGGGACCTAACGAAGACGCCGAGGTTGGGTATGTAAAGGACTTTCTGGGTGGTTGAGATGGGGTGGGGAGGACGGGGGGAGGGGAGGTGACATGAGCAGGTGGGATGAAGGAATCAAATGGGAAGACAAACAGGTAGGAAGGGGGAGTGGGGGGCACAGGAGGCAGGGAAGGTGGAAAAGTGGCACGTATGGGAGCGGACGGGGGGTGAAGGGTGAGAGGTCAGGGCCCAGAGCCACCTGAGGGGAGAGAGAGGGACCTAAACCGTAGTGCAAAAAGAAACAAAAAAGAAAAGCGTGGGACGAGAAAGTAAACGTATAGAGGGCGTAGGTAAATGACTATTGGGAGAGGAACGAGAAAGGGGGCACGCTAGAGCAATGAAGACAGGAAGAGAAAATTTAAGTGAATAAAAAGTAGGTGACTGCGAGTGATACAAGGTTCTTTACGAGAAAGGGAGGCGCAAAAAGGCGCAGCCGCCTAAAAGGGTAAAGGGTGGGAGAAGCAGTGTGTGGGGGGTGGGTGTTGTGAGGGGGGGGGGTGGTTGGGGTTGGCTCCGACCCCCCACCGGCCACCCCAAAGCCCGTCGACAACCCATGGGACACGGCCCGTGGTTTGACGACCAGGTCAGGGAGATTGGGCCGGATTTGTGTTTGGCCCCCGGCTCTGAGCGATGTGTCAATCCTTGGATAACCATAGGCATCTGGCGGTAGGGGTGACCTTTGTCCGGTGAGGGGGGTGGTCATGGGGCGGGTAAACAGGGAATTCAGACTATGAAAACAGGCCGGGGGTGTGAGCGGGGGGGGATGAGCACACAGTGAGTTTAGGGGAGCACACAGCTGTTTTTGGGGGCGGGACATTTTTGTGGGGTGTTGTTCAGCCGAGTCGTGTTGGTCTCGATGCGTCGGGCAGGGGGTGAGCGGGTGTGCCTCATGTCCGTATGTGTCAAAGCAGAGGGACCCGGTTTTAGCCGTGAGATGGGGGTGCTGCCCCTTCCAAGGCTCCTTGACATGGTTGGGTCTGTTGAGTCTTGGCTGAACCTTTGCTGTCATTTAAAAAAGATAGGGTGCGGGAAGCCGGGGGAGAGGCAATAGCGCATGTGGGTCAATTGGCGAGTTAGAGCGGATGCTTGAAACTTCACAAAATGTACGGTCGACAGAATGCTCGTAGAAGGCGATATATTGTGACTGACGAGCAATATAGCATTGAAGACAAGTATGGTTGTAGGAGGTCTCTAATCTGGTCATCCACGCCAAAGTCATATTCAAGACTTAGAGCGCGGAGATCTAGTGGAGGTGTTCAGATAAGCTGATTATACCGACCTCCGTCCCGATTCTATGTAGAGTGAGGTGTAAAGTTGCCATATAGTGCTGAATAGATGTGGAATGGTCGTAGTATAGAGTAGTTTCCCGCGTTGTTCTAAAAAAAAAATAGGCAGAGTCACAGGAAAAAAAAAAAAAACAAGGATTCCTGTATAATTGGTCGACTGA
>JAMWET010001702.1:117500-148621 GCA_024036415.1 Prochilodus magdalenae | reverse complement strand
TTATCTTAAAACTTTAGAATTGATGCAACCACAGTCAGTACATGCTGACAGTTACCTCCATCTTCATTGATGTGCCACACCTTTTTGATAGACAAGATTGGACCGCAGGCTAGGGTCCCGTCAGGAACATGCACTCTGTGTCTATGCAGCCACGCTTTGGTTATAGTATAGACAGCAGAAGGCTGCAACGCATGTGCTGGCCACAGCCAAGGACTTTCCAGGAAACATCCTAGTCTTTATGGCACCGTCTCTCTAAAATCCCAATAAACACCACCGCATAATCGGTGGTGCTCTAGGTAGGAGGTGCTCACCCTGGCCATAGTCACGGATGCAGCCCATGCCATGACAGATGTTGGCTTTCTCATCGTTCCATCTGGATGGTCCTTTTTGGCGTCCCTTTTCGACGAGCTGAAATGTTGACCCATCTGACCCCAGCACACCAGCTTATTGCACCGGCTCAGGTCCTGAAACCTCGGCGGCACTCCTGAGTAGAACGGACATATGTCTTTCTCTCTGGATAATAGAGATTCCAGTTTCGTGATGCGGCTGCCGTGTTAAGTGACGGCGGTTTTCTGAAGGGCTCCCGAACCCACACCGTCACACTGTACGGTTTCTCCTGCCCCGGCGGTTCCCGGCCTTGCCCTACCTTCACTAAGATTCCTCCAGATTCCCATTATGGTCGTGCACATCCCAATAGGATGTATAGTAGATATACATTCTTTGTAGTTTTGCATTGAGAATGGTTCAGTTTGATCCGTGAACTGTTTCATGGTCCTCTCACCAGATTTACTGGTGTTACCTCAGAGGACAGCTTGGGAACGGCCACACCTGTATAACCTGTGAGAATGGCTGAACACTGGTCAGCGTGCTCACGGCAAGGAGATGTGAGTTATGGGAGTTAGAACAAGGCATGGTAGCGGGTGCCAGGCGGATGAGGCATTCCATTTCCGAACATGTACAGGCTTTTAACATTCCTCGATCCACAGTGCCACAGGTACGATGCCAAAAGTGTCCGTCCACAGGGTGTTAATGATCATGACCAGCAGTGTCCGTGCGAGCATACAAACGACTCTGGCAGAAATCACATCCATGTTCAATGCAGGCGGCTCCACATGCATATCCCACTAGGCCAGCGGAGCGTTCTACAGCTTCCATGAGATGCTTCCGTCATGTGAGGTTGGGAGGACTAGAAACATGTGCCATGGTGTTTGGTAGGTCAGTGTATCCTTGTCCAGTCCTTGTCCAGCGCATCCTTGCAGAAGGAGGTCCTGCTACATAGCGGGTTCGATTTTTACTTTGTGTTATGAACAAGCTAACGTTCTTGGCAGGTGACCAAGCGCCTGAATGACGGAGAGTACACGGTGCATGGCAATAGCATGCTGGAGGACCGACCCACGTCCAACCTGGAGAAGCTCCACTTCATCATCGGCAACGGCATCCTCCGTCCGGCACTCAGGTCAGACCTCCCACCGCGATCATAAAGCCCTGCGGGAGCAGCGTAGTAGTCCTCATTGACCACCAGATAACACTCCAGGTAACACGTCTGAGGGTAAGCTCCGCCCTAACCACCCTCCGCTTGTGTTGATCCACAGGGACGAAATCTACTGTCAGATTTGTAAGCAGCTGACCCAGAACCCGTCCAAAAGCAGCCACGCCCGCGGCTGGATCCTCATGTCCCTGTGTGTGGGCTGCTTCGCCCCCTCCGAGAAGTTTGTGAAGGTTGGGAGATGTTGGTTATACCACTGTGGGCTTGCGTGTGTAGATGCAGTGCAGTGAGAGTGTGGATGATGGAATACCGAGGTGTAGAACATCTTTAGCTGGGTCACGTCTGTTTGTCCTGTAGTACCTGAGGAACTTCATCAGCGAAGGACCTCCAGGCTACGCGCCGTACTGCGAGGAAAGGCTCAGGAGGACGTTTGTGAACGGCACCAGAACGCAACCCCCCTCTTGGCTGGAGCTCCAGGTAAGCTATCACCTGCCTCGTCTCCTCAGGCATATGCCCTCTGTATTAGAAACACCTGCCTAATAAACCTACACCTACTGGCCACTTTATTAGAAACACCTGCCTTGTAACCCGACACTAACTGGCCACTTTATTAGAAACACCTGCCTTGTGCTTCCACTAAATGGCCATTTTATTAGAAACACCAGTCTTGTACACCTACACTAACTGGCCACTTTATTAGAAACACCTGCCTTGTAAACCTACACTAACTGGCCACTTTATTAGAAACACCTGCCTTGTAAACCTACACTAACTGGCCACTTTATTAGAAACACCTGCCTTGTAAACCTACACTAACTGGCCACTTTATTAGAAACACCAGTCTTGTCCTTCCACTAACTGGCCACTTTATTAGAAACACCTGCCTTGTACACCTACACTAACTGGCCACTTTATTAGAAACACCTGCCTTGTGCTTCCACTAAATGGCCACTTTATTAGAAACACCTGCCTTGTGCTTCCACTAAATGGCCATTTTATTAGAAACACCAGTCTTGTACACCTACACTAACTGGCCACTTTATTAGAAACACCTGCCTTGTGCTTCCACTAAATGGCCACTTTATTAGAAACACCAGTCTTGTACACCTACGCACTGGCCACTTTATTAAAAACATAAACTTTGTGCTTCCACTAACTGGCCACTTTATTAGGAACACCTGCCTTGTAAACCTACACTAACTGGCCACTTTATTAGGAACACCTCCGTTATAGGCTCTCTTTTCACCCATCAGGCTACTAAGTCTAAGAAGCCCATCATGCTGCCTGTGACCTTCATGGACGGCACCACGAAGACCCTACTGACCGACTCAGCCACCACAGCTAAGGAGCTGTGCAACGCCCTGTCCGACAAAATCAACCTCCGGGATCGCTTCGGCTTCTCCCTCTACATCGCCCTGTTTGATAAGGTGAACACAGGCAGCTCTCTCTCTCTGTGTCACTGCTCCTCTGGACTTCTCTCACTCTCTCCCTTCTTTATGTTCCTTCTCCTACTTTTACTTTTTGGGGTTCTCGCTCTATTCTTCTCGCTCTTTCTGTGCCCACCCACCTCTCCCCTTTTCTCCCTCCGTCTCTCTCTCTTGCTCTCTCTCCTCTTTCTCTCTCTCTCTCTTTTTTTCTTCCTGTTTCACTTCTTCCCTATTCTTCTCTCTCTTTCTGTGACCCCCCACCTCTCTGTCCATCTCTCTTGCTCTTTCTCTCCCTCTGTTTCTCTCTCTGTTTCATTTCTTCCCTCTCTCTTCCTCTTTGTTTCTTCTCTCTTTGTTTTTCTTCCTCCCTTTCTCTCTCTTTGACTCTTCCATTGTCTCCTTCTCTCTCTCCCTCTCTTTCTCCCTCCCCTCTCTCACTCTCTCTCTCTTCTCTCACTCTCTCCTCCTCTCTCTTTCTCCCTCCCCTCTCTCACTCTCTCTCTCCCCTCTCTCACGCTCTCTTTCCCCTCTCTCTCCCTCCCCTCTCACTCTCTCTCCCCCCTCTCTCCTTCTGTCTCTCTCCCTCTTCTCTCTCTCTCCCTCCCCACTCTCTCTCTCTCCCTCTCCCTCCTCCCCCCACGCTATCTCTCTTCCTCTCACTCTCCCTCTCTCCCTCTCCCTCTCTCCCTCTCTGTCTCTCTCTCTCTCTCTCTCTCTCTCTCTTTCCCTCTCTCTCTCCCCTCTCTCACGCTCTCTCTCTCCCTCCCCTGTCTCACTCTCTCTCCCCTCTCTCTCTCCTTCTGTCTCTTTTCCTCCTCTCTCTCTCTTTCTCTCCTCCCCCCACCCTCTCTCTCTTCCTCTTCCTCTCTCTCTCTCTCTCTCTATCGGTTGTGATTGATTGGAGTCATTGGTTTCTCAGAATTACCCATCACCACCGTCGCTCCTCAACTGTTCTTCAGGTGTCGTCTCTGGGTAGCGGCAGTGACCACGTGATGGACGCTGTGTCTCAGTGTGAACAGTACGCTAAGGAGCAGGGAGCTCAGGAGCGGAACGCCCCCTGGAGGCTGTTCTTCAGGAAAGAAATCTTCACGCCCTGGCACGACCCCACTGAGGACGGAGTGGCCACCAACCTCGTCTACCAGCAGATCGTACGCGGGGTCAAGTTCGGAGAGTACCGCTGTGACCGGGTGAGGACCAGTAGACGCAGATGTCTCCGGTAGATGGCTTAAAGCTGAGTGTAGATCTCTGACCTCACATTGCTGTCTATATGTACACACCATTCATTTATTCATCTCTGGTTGTAGATTAAGGCTGGAGATGTTTATGTGCACACTTCACTCAACCATCTGATTATTATCTCGGTTTACATGCACACCACAGATAATCAGATCCAGAAGTATGCAGAAGAGGTCAAGATATTAATAATTAAGGATACTGTCTCCTGCCATGCTGGGCGTTCTCCCCCTGGTCTGTGATGCAGTTGACACTTAAGCATCCCAATTGGCACTGTAATCAAGTTCTATAATCATTTAACAGGTTATTTGATCCTACTTTATATTAAATGCCTCTAATAACTATGTAGTTACATAGTAATAACACATACAGGCACTACTGGTGATGTATTCACTGTTATAGATGGATTTTGGCAATGCATCTTATGTAAATGCACACGTTCATCAATGTTTATACTAATGGTATTACACAAGTCTAGCCTGATCATTGCGACAGTATATTTACACTTATGTAATTACACATTTATAACAGACAGATCAGCTGGTTTTCCAACGAGACTACATCACGTTGCACGGGAAATGGCAACTATCCTATCCCAGTCATCTAGCTACAGTAGTATGGTTGGGGTTGTGATATGCTAGTGCTTAACTTCTCCCCCTCTCTTGCTTCCGTCCCACCCTCAGGACGATCTAGCCGAGCTAGCATCCCAGCAGTATTACGTGGACTATGGATCAGAGATCCTGGTGGAGCGCCTCCTCAGCCTCATTCCGTCTTACATCCCAGAGCGAGAAATCAGCTCCGCCAAGACTGTGGAGAAATGGGCCCACTTCATCATGGCGGCCCATAAAAAGGCACGTGGACCTCCGGCTGATTAAACATTACATAATTCATGACTTTAATGACTTTCCATCACGTTCCTTCTACAAATTCCCATTTCTGCAACAGTAGAGATTAGAACTGTCAAACTGTGGATTCATGTAAAGGCACCTGTAGGCAAATCACTCTACCAAACTGATTCAGCTGACCCAGAACTCAGAACTGAAGCACTTTGGAGTGTTAACTGATCCTAAACTTTAGATCTTTGTTCTAAATGGCCGTATACCTTTATTTGATTTAAATGAATGACTAAATTTTCCAGCTTGCCCGTACCGCAACAACCATAACACCGCCCAAACGTGACTAAATGTATGGCCTAGATAAAGTGATGGTAGTTAGCCTTAGCTAAATGTCTTCACCTTAACTATCTATCTCTGCCTTAGCTATTATCCCAGCCTTAGCTAATTATCCCTGCCTTAGCTAGCTAGCTAGCCCTAGCCCCACCTTAGCTAGGCAGCTTATCTGACTGACAAGCCTGACAGATGAAACCTGAAGACGGGGGATTACAGGAAGAAACACCTTCTGAAACCCATAGACTATTGGATAGGTGTCCAGAGAGGGCTAGTTTGGCTTTTACTGGTGAGTGCTAATGTTAGCTAGCTAGCGTTAGAGCTTTGTGGCACCACACAGTGTTTTAATTCCCTCATGTAAGACGTGTAACTGTAACTGCAGACTTGTTCTCTCTCTCATCACAAACAAAAGCGCTAGAATGATAACTGAGTTGGGTTTTTTTTTTAAACTGTTTGTATTCCAACAACACTATTATTTGATTTAAATGAATGACTGAATATTCCAGCTTGCCCGTACCACAACAACCATAACACTGCCCAAACGTGACTAAATGTATGGCCCAGTTAAAGTGAATATAGCTAGCCTTAACTAAATGTCTCCACCTTAACTAGCTGTCTCTGCCTTAGCTAATAAACTCTTAGCTAGCTAGTGAGCCTTAGCCCCACCTTAGCTAGTCAGCTTATCTGGCTGACAAGCCTGACAGCTGAAACCTGAAGACGGGGGATTACAGCAGGAAACACCCTCTGAAACCCATAGACAATAGGATGGGTGTCCAAAGAGGGCTAGTTTGGCTTTTACCGGTGGGTGCTAATGTATGCTAGGTTAGCTAGCTAGCATTAGAGCTTTGTGGCACCACACTGTGTTTTAATTCACTCATGTAAAACGTGTAACTGTAACTGCAGACTTATTTTCTCTCTCATCACAAACAAAAGCACTAAAATGATAACTGAGTAGTTTTTTTTTTCAAACTGTTTGTAACAACGATAACACTCCCCAGACGTGACTAAATGTGTTGACCAGTTAAAGTGAAGATAGCTAGCCTTAGCCTTAACTAAATGTCTCCACCTTAACTAGCTGTCTCTGCCTTAGCTAATAAACTCTGACTTAGCTAGCTAGCTAGCTAGCCTTAGCCCCACCTTAGCTAGGCAGCTTATCTGACTGACAAGCCTGACAGCTGAAACCTGGAGACGGGGGATTACAGCAAGAAACACCTTCTGAAACCCATAGACTATAGGATGGGTGTCCAAAGAGGGCTAGTTTGGCTTTTACCGGTGGGTGCTAATGTTAGCTGCGTTAGCTAGCCAACTTTATTGATTTCTGTGAATGTGGTCAGCAGTGAAATATCTGCCTGCTAAAATGATACCTTTTGCCCTGGTTCATGCTAACTAACCTGAGCCACTTTACTTCCGCAGGGCATTTATACGCAGAAGCGAGTGGACCCTCAGAAGGTCAAAGAGGAAGTGGTGGACTTTGCTCGATACAAGTGGCCTCTGTTATTCTCAAGATTCTATGAAGCCTTTAAATTCTCAGGTGCTTCTCTTTGTGTTCATAATGTGAAGATAGCTAGCCTTAGTCTTAACCTTCGCTATCTCTGCCTTAGCTAGATAGCTAGCCTTAGCACCACCTCAGCTAGACAGGCGTGTTGGTGTACAGTAACTCGGTAAGTGTAATGCGTCAGTGTGCTGTAAGTAGCGTGTTGGTGTACAGTAACTCAGTAAGTGTAATGTGTTAGTGTGCTGTAAGTAGCGTGTCGTGTACAGTAACTCAGTAAGTGTAATGTGTTAGTGTGCTGTAAGTAGCGTGTTGGTGTACAGTAACTCAGTAAGTGTAATGTGTTAGTGTACTGTAAGTAGTGTGTTGGTGTACAGTAACTCAGTAAGTGTAATGTGTTAGTGTACTGTAAGTAGCGTGTTGGTGTACAGTAACTCAGTAAGTGTAATGCGTTAGTGTACTGTAAGTAGCATGTCGTGTACAGTAACTCAGTAAGTGTAATGCGTTAGTGTACTGTAAGTAGCGTGTTGGTGTACAGTAACTCAGTAAGTGTACTGCGTTAGTGTACTGTAAGTAGCGTGTTGTGTACAGTAACTCAGTAAGTGTAATGTGTTAGTGTACTGTAAGTAGCGTGTCGTGTACAGTAACTCAGTAAGTGTAATGTGTTAGTGTGCTGTAAGTAGCGTGTTGGTGTAATCTCTTTGTTTGTCCCACAGGACCCAGTTTACCTAAGAATGATGTCATTGTAGCAGTGAACTGGACTGGAGTTTACTTTGTGGACGAACAAGAGCAGGTTCTTCTAGAACTCTCCTTCCCAGAGATCACTGCAGTGTCCAGCAGCAGGTATGAGAAAACTGTGACCAAGCCCTTATCAAACCCTTGGCCACTTCGGTTTTGTTCCTTCTAAGCACTAAAGGCACTTTCACTTCCTTCTGTTTGAACAGGGGAGGGAAACTCCAGGGGCAGAGCTTCACCCTGGCCACCATCAAAGGAGATGAGTACACCTTCACCTCCAACAATGCAGAGGACATCCGCGACCTGGTGGTCACTTTCCTCGAGGGCCTTAGGAAGAGGTCCAAGTTTGTAGTGGCACTGCAGGACAACCCCAGTCCAGGTACGATCTGGCTACTGCTCCTGCATAGCAGTATATTAGAGAGCCTGGATTCCCAAAGCCTCATGAAGACTAACGATGGCTGTCCTAATGACCATCGTGTTTATGATGGTAAAGTAGGTCATTGTGGCATAACACACGAAAGGTGGCATGCCAGGTGTTTGGCTCTCTGCCATTGGCACACAGTGTTCTGGTATGCATGGGGGAAGCAGAGGAAGGAGCCCACTTACATGGGGTTGAACAAGTTATTACATTTCCATTAAGACTGAGGTTTTAATCAGTATTGCCAAAAGTATGTGGACACCTGACCACCTTACCTCACCTATAGAAGTCTCCAGTCCTCTGAGAAAGAGCACTGATGAGGTCAGGCCGTGACGTTAGATGAGAAGACCTGGCTCACATTACATCATAAAGGTGTTCAATTGGGTTGAGGTTGGGACTCTGGGGTCCAGGACACTGGAGCTCCCCCACCACAAGCTCTACACAAGCCACAGGGGAGACATCCAGGAACAGGAAAAGGTTCTTTGGAAAACCAAACCCATGTTTATCCCTCAGACTGAGTCCAGAGTCCAGTGCTGCAGTCATCGTAACTCACAGTCATTTCTCTCTTGGTCCTGATCAGCAGGTGATGACTCGACGTTCCTAAGCTTCTCTAAGGGTGACCTCATCCTGCTGGACCAGGACACGGGCGAGCAGGTCATGACCTCTGGTTGGGCGCACGGGATCAATGAAAGGACCAAGCAGAGAGGAGACTTTCCGGCTGATTGTGTCTATGTGCTGCCCACGGTGACCAGACCTCAGCCTGATGTCGTGGTACGTGAAACGTGTACATCCGAGGTGGCCCAGTGTTGTACTACATACCGCTGAGTACTGCCAAGGTACAGCAGGAGCAGAAACAGGTTACGGTGGTTCAGCTGTACCCGAGCTGTATGTAGGAGGCTACCCTCCTTCTGTGGGCTCTACCTGCAGACACGTTGAATATTTGATGGAGTTTTTGTAGCTTTGTCTGAGAACCTGATTTCACCTGAGAACATTTTGATCTTTTGCTATTGTGACTCTGTCATGTTCTCCTGTACTTTGGGACATCTATAGATATGTAGAATGATAGTCAAATAATAGTAATGATGAACTATGTGTATTTACATTTACGGTATGTAGCTGATGCTCTTATCCAGAGCGACTTACAAGGTTAATCATATTACAGGTGGGCCAGTGTAGTGTTAAGAGTCTTACCCAAGGACTCTTATTGGTGTAGCACAGCGTAATCACCAAGACTGGGATTCGAACACCAGTCTACCAATCTATCTATCTGTCTATCTGTCTATCTATCTATCTATCTATCTATCTATTTATCTGTCTGTCTGTCTGTCTGTCTGTCTGTCTGTCTATCTGTCTATCTATCTGTGTCTATCTATCTTTCTATCTGTCTGTCTATCTGTCTGTCTATCTATCTATCTATCTATCTATCTATCTATCTATCTATCTGTCTATCTGTCTATCTATCCATGTGTCTATCTATCTGTGTCTATCTATCTTTCTATCTGTCTGTCTATCTATCTGTCTGTCTATCTATCTATCTATCTATCTATCTATCTATCTATCTATCTGTCTGTCTATCTGTCTGTGTATCTGTCTGTGTATCTGTCTGTCTATCTGTCTGTCTGTCTGTCTATCTATCTATCTATCTATCTATCTATCTATCTATCTATCTATCTATCTATCTATCTATCTATCTATCTGTCTGTCTGTCTGTCTGTCTGTCTGTCTGCCTGTCTGTCTGTCTGTCTATCTATCTATCACTCAATCTCCAAAGTCTTGTGGATAACGTCACAATGGACACAGTACCTAGGAGAACTGAACATGTTTTCAGTGTTCAGTGATGTTAATGTTATACCAATACAATCTTTTGCAGGGCTACTCACACTAAAGGCCGCACACTAACTGCTTGCTGGTGGGGCACATGGTTAGCATTGAATCAGTTAACAAACTGGAGACTAGATGACAAATGAAAGTTGAGTGATGAGGAGACTGAAGGTCACATGGCTGATATTCTGCTCCAGCTAAAGAGGACGAGTGCACATATTGCAGCCCAAGGCTTGATTTTTTGGACCTATATTGCCATTGCAGTTATTTTCTGAAAACTATTTTCCAGGCCTGGTTTTTGGCTAGCGAGTACCAGAGTTATTTGGCCAGAGGATCCTCTTTGGTTTTATAGGATTGGTGCTTAGCTTGATGCTAAGTGTGCCAGGGTTAACTAACGTTAGGATGCCACATATACAGAACATGGGTTTTGTTGCTTCTGATTGGTCTAAATCACTAGTCATCATCAACCGCACGTGTAATAACTCCACCTACTTCTTCCTGTGCACACAGCGTGTCCTCAGGATGGGTCAGTGCACCAGGCCCTGAATGTTTTATGGATGAATGTTTTATGGATGTTGCTCTATATCTGTCTGACGATCTGATTTGGGTGAAAGTAGCAGATGTTGCCTCTGAAGCGTTCCAGAAAACTGGGGCACCTGTGCCTTACTTTGAGATGCTGCAGATATGCCTCTTATGACTCATAACATCCTGTCCTTCTCCTCTTTGTAACATTCCCCCCTTATTACTCTCTCCCCTGCATCTTTATTCTCCTCCCTCTCTTCGTCTGCCTGGTTCCTTCTGTGCCTATGACTCAGGCTCTGGTAACTATGACGCCAGACCAGCGTCAGGAGTCGATCCGTGTGTCTCATGTAGCTCTGCCGGAGAGTGTGGAGAGAGTGAAACCGTACACGCTGGAGGAGTTCTCTTACGACTACTTCAGGTATCGTCACATTGTCGCATCACACTGAGAATGAAATCATTTACAGGGTAGGAGCAGAACTATCTCCACTCACTGTCCACTGTATCAGCTCCACTGACCCTACAGGACACTCTGTAGGTGTACAGGTCCAGACTGTAGTCCATCTGTTTCTCTGTGTACTGTATTACCCTGTTCTTCAATGGTCAGGACCCCCACAGGACCACCACAGAGCAGGTATGATGTGGGTGGTGGATCATCGTCAGCACTGCAGTGACACTGACGTGGTGTGTTAGTGTGTGTGTTGGGCTGGTGTGAGTGGCTGCTGGACGCCACAGGGTCACTGTTGGACTGGAAATCGTCCACCAACCAAAACTATCCAGCCAACAGTGTCCTGTGGGGTGGCGTCCTGTGGGCAGCGTCCTGTGGGCAGCGTCCTGTGGGCAGCGTCCTGTGGGCAGCATCCTATGACCACTGATGAAGGACCAGAGGATAACCAACACTGCACTGTGCAGCAGCAGATGAGCTATCGTCTCTGACTGTCCATCTACAAGGTGGACCAACAAGGTAGGAGTGTCTAATAGAGTGGACAGTGAGTGGACACAGTGTCTAAACACTCCAGCAGCACTGCTGTGTCTGATCCACTCACACCAGCACCATCCACACTAACACCCCACCACCAGTCAGTGTCACTGCAGTGCTGAGAATGATCCACCACCCACATACCTGGTCTGTGGTGGTCCTGTGGGGGGTCCTGCCCATTGATGAATGGGTCAGGGTTGCCTGTATTAAAAGTTTGTGAATCAGTTTAGTGAACCGATATTTGACGCTGACCCCTTCTTACCCTTCTCTTCTCCTTCTGACCTTCCTCAGGCCGCCTCCCAAACACACTCTGAGTCGAGTGATGATCACAAAGAACCGAGGGAAGGACAAGCTATGGTGCTGCACGCGAGAGCCCATCAAACAGCCTCTGCTGAAGAAGGTTCTGGCCCATGAGGAGCTCTCCCAGGAGGCCTGCATGGCTTTCATTGATATCCTTGTAAAACTATTACAGCATGAACAGCTAAGTGTTGTTCCTCTCTCCTCTAAAACCGAATTCCAACCTCATTTATTTATTCAGCCTTTAAGCCGCACATCCTACTGGGTAGCAGGCGTTGCTGGAGACAGGAGACACCCTGGACAGGTTGCCAGCCCAGGAGACACAGTTGGACCTCTCCCAGTTCCCCTAGACCCAGTTCCATCTTGGGACGATACCGACGGAAGCCATGTCGACATGGGCTCAATATGCAACATGTATCGGGGATTCCCGGTTACCCCACTCGAGAGTTCGAACCCAGCAGGCAACAGTGCTACCCACTGCTCCACCTGATTCTCACCTCATTTGGCCTTACTGGCAAAGATCTTGGCCCTGCCCCAGTTTGGGTGACAGCAGCCCCTCTGATTAGGCTGACTGCTGATGTATAGCTATCAGGGGCTTATATCCTTAGGACCTTATGTCCTGTCTTTGGCGATCGAGAGTCAGCATCATTATATAGAAAATATGAAAGAGATCAGAGTCATTACAGTCTACCTCCATCACAGCAGATGAATGACCTTACTTGACCCCACTGGAGGTGTTGTATCCTAACATTTACAGCTACCTTATTGAGTCACCTGGTCATGTATTTATGACATCAGTCGCTTTGTTGTTGCTTGATCCCCAGTGACTGAAATGCACCTAATAGCATGTAACACCTCCACCAGCACCAACAACAGCTGGCACTGGATTGGGCATGGACTGGACAAGGTTCTGGATGTAGCCACATCAATGTTCAGACACTCTTCCATTAAAGAAGTGGTCCAGATTTGGTGGATGCCTTCCCTGGCACAATTCCGAGAATTCCCTGTAGACTGGGATTTTATCCACTGCTGGTAGACCCGTATGACTGTACGCTTCCACACACCTGCAGATTCAGCTACTTCCTTCACACTATGGTCTTTGGCCACGCCCACATGCTGTCACTCCTTTTAGCCAATCATTAACATGTGCTCTGGAGCGTTTTCCACACATGGAACGAGACATTCCCTGCACTGTAGCACCTCTTCCCAATCTATAGATCCCGTCACTCACATTCCGCAGGGATTCATCGCCCCATCATCCTCGTGCAGCGCCATCTGCAGGAGCCTGAAGGTACTACCACCTTAAACACACAAGGTGACTCATTAGTTGTCTGGTGAGCTTATTATAACTGTCAGCTTCTATGTCATTGATGTCGCTATGGTGAAGTGTCAAAGCACCACCGACCGGGCAGGTCCCACCCAGCCGCAGATCTCTTCTATGGGGAAGTAAGGAAACCCCTAAACTGGGTTTTATGTTTCGTTAGATGTGTGAAATGCGACAGCATCCTCTAACCATAGTGCCACCAGCACTCTGACCAGGTTTGTTTTCACCCAGAAGGGGCGTGGTCTTTCGGACGACAGGGCAGTGATGTATACCTGCTCGTCTCAGTTTCTACCAGAGCTCTAAGAAAGTCCTCGGTGTATGTTTGTGTCTGTGGACTGAAGCTTCGCCTTAACTCGTTCCTCTGCACCCGTTATGAAGTACATGGGCGACTATCCGTCCAAGCGAACTCGCTCAGTAAACGAACTGACGGACCAGATCTTCGAGGGGGCACTGAAGGCAGAGCCGCTGAAGGACGAGATCTACTGTCAGATTCTCAAACAGCTAACGGAGAATCATGTGAAGTAAGTCCTACCGTATCTCCATCTGAGCAGAGAGGCCTTTCACGGACCTGGGGTTCCATCACATACTTCAGAACCTTCATTTACACACTGATGTGGAGGTTTACTGTTGGTAGGATGCTGTAGAATGAGAACCTCCAGTAATAGCAATAGGCCTAAGTAATATGTGCATCATGTGAGGCCTAATGTGCTGCCATGCCTGGTTGCCACCGTGAATATAAGATGTGAACAATGGCGGTTATCCAGAGTGACCACAGGGCATCAGGTCAAATTCATAACAGCATGGAGGACTGGTGACATCACACAGGCTTGCAGATATATACCTGGAGATCTACCTTCATAAACTCTGCAGGAAAAAGTAGCTCTCCAGGAGGCTGGTGCAGGCTCTTGTGGGAGGTGCAGGTGCCAGTGGGGTGCTGGAGCCTATTCAGGCACCCTGGAAAGGCTAGCAGTCCATCACAGTGGATACTGGTGTCTATCCCAGCACCCTGGACAGGCCAACAGTCCATCACGGGGGGTTGCTGGAGCTTATCCCAGCACCCAGGACAGGCCAACAATCCATCACAGAGGGTCCTGGGGTCTATCCCAGCACCCAGGACAGGCCAACAGTCCATCACAGGGGTTGCTGGAGCTTATCCTAGCACCCTGGACAGGCCGACAGTCCATCACAGGGGGGTACTGGTGTCTATCCAAGCACCCTGGACAGGCCGACAGTCCATCACAGCGGGGTACTGGTGTCTATCCCAGCACCCTGGACAGGCCAACAGTCCATCACGGGGGGTTGCTGGAGCTTATCCTAGCACCCTGGACAGGCCGACAGTCCATCACAGGGGGGTACTGGTGTCTATCCAAGCACCCAGGACAGGCCGACAGTCCATCACAGGGGATACTGCTGTCTAACTCAGCACCCTGGACAGGCCAACAGTCTATCACGGGGGTACTGGAGCTTATCCCAGCACCCTGGACAGGCCAGCAGTCCATTATGGGGGTTACTGGTGTCTATCCAAGCACCCTGGACAGGTCAACAGTCTATCACAGGGAGATGCTGGAGCTTATCCTAGCACCCTGGACAGGCCAACAGTCCATCACAGGGGTTGCTGGAGCTTATCCTAGCACCCTGGACAGGCCGACAGTCCATCACAGGGGATACTGCTGTCTAACCCAGCACCCTGGACAGGCCAGCAGTCCATTATGGGGGTTACTGGTGTCTATCCAAGCACCCTGGACAGGTCAACAGTATCACAGGGAGATGCTGGAGCTTATCCTAGCACCCTGGACAGGCCAACAGTCCATCACAGAGGATACTGCTGTCTAACCCAGCACCCTGGACAGTTTTATTGAAAAGATTGATTCCAAACTTTTAAACCCAGAGTTGATATCTAAAATGACATTATTTGTGCCCACCGTGATGTGGTGTGTGTGTGTGCGTGTGTCTCTGTGTGCGTGTGCAGGTACAGTGAGGAGAAGGGTTGGGAGCTGCTCTGGTTGTGTACAGGACTCTTCCCTCCCAGTAACATCCTCTTGCCCCACGTCCAGAGATTTCTGCAGTCAAAGAAACACCACCCCCTCGCCCTGGACTGCTTACAGAGACTGCAGAAGGCCTTGCGGTACAGCCCTAACGAGGAATTCCAGACTTTATCTGTTTAGGAGTAAACAGAGGGTTTGAGACTGATTGAGAGCGTTCGAGAGAGTGTGAGACTGTGTGAGAATGTGAGAGAGTGTGTGAGAGAGTGTGAGAGGGTGTGAGAGGGTGTGAGAGGGTGTGAGAGGGTGTGGGAGGGTGTGAGAGTGTGAGAGAGTGTGAGACTGAGAGAGATTGAGAGTACCTTCTGAACATGGTGTCCCTGTATCGTCAGGAATGGCTCCAGGAAGTATCCTCCTCACCTGGTGGAAGTGGAGGCGATCCAGCACAAGACAACTCAGATCTTTCACAAAGTGTACTTCCCCGACGACACAGACGAGGTAAACCGGACGGGAGCCTGCGGGCGCTGGTGCTCTGATTAGTTTTTCAGCAGCAATGAAAACCTTCATCCGTACACTGTTCAGTCTGATACATTTCATTTCAGTGGTTCTGTTTATGAGGTTCTGTTGGTCTGATCACTGATGTCAGAACAGAACCATGCATCTGTAATGTGATAACTTTACTGGAGGGGAAGAAAACCTGGTTTACTGGTAGTGGAACCAGTCAGTGGAACCAGTCAGTGGAACCAGTCAGTTGAACCACATAATGGAACTATTCAGTGGAACCAGTCAGTGGAACCAGACAATGGAACCAGTCAGTGGAACCAGCCAATGGAACAGGTCAATGGAACCATTCAGTGGAACCACATAATGGAACCAGTCAGTGGAACCAGCCAAAGGAACCGGTCAAAGGAACCATACTTTTTGGGCCTGTTTAGTCCAGTTATCATTTATCATGAAACACAATGTAAAGAACAGCCGGTAGTTTCAGACTGTGTCAGGAACTGAGAACAGCCCATATGGACACACACGGTTCTGCTGGTCTCTGTCCTGGGCTGTTACTCGGCCTGTGTGGTGATGAGTGGCGTTACTGTGGACCTCTGTGCTCTGGGCTGTAATCTATCCTCTGGGTAATAAGCTGTACCAGGCAGGAGGTGCAGGAAGATGTGGAGGTGTGCGGGAAGGACAGGGACCCTTTCCCCTCACCCTCTGTCACTGCCCGTTAGTGATGGACCAGATCTGATGATCATGTGCAGACTCTGTCCTGGTGGAGCTCAGTGCGGCTGTGATGGTCTGTCTGATTAGATGAGGGCTGTGTAGCGGACTGCTCAGGTCAGCAGTGTCTCTCCTCCGTTCACTCGACCCAGTGTAATCTCTCTTCATCTCTCCTTCTGTCTCCCTCACTCCCTCTCTCTCTCTCTGTCTCTGTGTCTCTTTGTCTCTCTCTTCTGCTCTCTCTCTCTCTCTCTCTTTCTCTCTCTCTCTCTCTATCTCTCTTTCTCTCCCTCTCCCTCTCTCTTTCTCTCTCTCTCTCTCTCTCTCTCTCTATCTCTCTTTCTCTCCCTCTCCCTCTCTCTTTCTCTCTCTCTGTGTCTCTTTGTCTCTCTCTTCTGCTCTCTCTCTGTGTCTCTCCCTCTCTCTCTCTCTCTCTCTCTCTCTCTCTCTCTCTCTCTCCTTCTCTCTCTCAGGCTTTCGAGGTCGAGTCCAGCACGAAGGCTAAGGACTTCTGTCTGAACATCTCCGGCCGCCTGCTGCTGAAGTCTCCGGAGGGCTTCAGCCTGTTTGTAAAGATTTCCGATAAGGTGCCGTCAGCCGCTCTCCACACGCTCCGGCTAGAACACAGTGGTCACTGACCAGCTCAGCTACATCCACATTAAGTTAGAAGTGTCAGCCCTGGCAGTGAAGGAAGGCTTTTAGACCGGGCTATGAGGAGTTATCGACAGTGTGGTGTTTAATATCTGATATCTGAATATGCTTATCTGGTAACAGGTGATCAGCGTTCCGGAAGGGGATTTCTTCTTCGACTTCGTCCGACATCTCACTGACTGGATAAAGAAAGCCAGACCCGCTAAAGATGGTATGGATACAGAGTATGATTCGAGAGCAGTGTATGGGATGTAAGGGGGAGTCTATTAGCAGAGATGAAATATGGAATGTAAAGCTGCTGTTTTTATTGGGGGAAAGTTTGGGGTTTCTACACTGAAGTGGCTGCTTGAGTTGGGTGGTGCTCTAGAACCATCTGGAAGACACAGAACGAAGACTCAGTCTCTGAATCTTAAAATTAATCCAGTCTCCAAAGTCTTAAAATTCATCCAGTCTCTAAAGTCTTAAAGGTAATCCAGTCTCTGAAGTTTTAAGGCTAATCCAGTCTCTGAATCTTAAAATTAATCCAGTCTCTGAAGTTTTAAAGGTAATCCAGTCTCTGAAGTCTTAAGGCTAATACAGTCTGTAAGACCATCTCTTTTCGCCTGAAAATTAAAATTTATACAAGTAGTTTTCTCTCTGAAGTCTTAAGGCTAATCCAGCCTCTGAATCTTAAAATTATTCCAGTCTCCAAAGTCTTAAGGCTAATCCAGTCTCTAAAGTCTTAAAGGTAATCCAGTCACTGAAGTCTTAAGGCTAATCCAGTCTCTGAATCTTAAAATTAATCCAGTCTCTGAATCTTAAAATTAATCCAGTCTCTGAAGTCTTAAAACTAATCCAGTCTCTGAAGTCTTAAGGCTAATCCAGTCTCTGAAGTTTTAAGGCTAATCCAGTCTCTGAATCTTAAAATTAATCCAGTCCTCTGATATCTTTAAGAATTTTAGAGTAATCCAGAACTCTGAATCTTACAAATTAATCCAGTCTAACGTGGAAGTTGACTGTAAGGCTATACCATTTTGTCTCTGAATCTTAAAAATAATCAACGAGTCTCTCAGAAGTCTTAAATAGTAATCCAGTCAACTAGAAGTCTCCTTAAGGCTAATCCAGTCTCTGAACGCTTTTCATAAACCCGAATCATTTCTCTGAATCTTAAAATTAATCCAGTCTCTGAAGTCTTAAAACTAATCCAGTCTCTGAAGTCTTAAGGCTAATACAGTCTCTGAATCTTAAAATTAATCCAGTCTCTGAAGTCTTAAGGCTAATCCAGCCTCTGAATCTTAAAATTAATCCAGTCTCCAAAGTCTTAAGGCTAATCCAGTCTCCAAAGTCTTAAAATTAATCCAGTCTCTGAATCTTAAAATAATCCAGTCTCTGAAGTTCTAAAATTAATCCAGTCTCTGAATCTTAAAATTAATCCAGTCTTTGAAGTCTTAAAATTAATCCAGTCTCTGAAGTCTTAAGGCTAATCCAGTCTCTGAATCTTAAAATTAATCTAGTCTCTGAAGTCTTAAGGCTAATCCGGTCTCTGAATCTTAAATTTAACCCAGTCTCCAAAGTCTTAAAATATAATAAAAATAATCCAGTCTCTGGAGTTTTAAGATTAACCCAGGCTATGAAGTCTTTGGGCTAACCCAGTCAACAAAGTCTTAAATGTAATCCACTCTCTGAGGTAACTAACCTAAGGTCTCTAATCATGTCTCTAAAGTGTGAGGGCTAACCAGGTCTCTTAAATTTTAAGATTAATCCAGTCCCAGAAAACTTAATTTTAACTCAGTCTCTTAAATCTTAAAATTAATCCGGTCTCTGGAGTTCTAAATTTAACCCAATCTCTTAAATCTTAAGAATGATCCAGTCTCTGAGGTCTTAAGATTAATTCAGTCTCTGAAGTCCTAAATTTAACCTAGTCTCTAAAATCTTTATCTTAACCCAGTCTCTTAAATTTTAAGATTAACCCAACCTCTGAGGTTTTGAGGCTAACCCGTCTCTTAAATCTTGAGATCCAAATCCAATCTTTGAAGTTTTAAGATTAACAGAGTCTCTTAAATCTTAAAATTAACCCAGTCTCTGAAGTCCTAAACTTAACCCAGTTTCTAAAGTTTTAAGATTACCCCAGTCTCTGAAGTCTTAAGGCTAACCCAGACTCTAAAGTTTTAATATCTCTGAAGTCTTAAGTTTAACATAGGCTCTGAGATCTTAAAACTAACCCAGTTTCTACAGTCTTAAGGCTACCCCGTCTCTGAAGTCTTAAACTTAACCTAGTCTCTGAAATCTTACTCTTAACCAAGTCTCTGAAGTCCTAAGCTTAACCCAGACTCTGAAGTCCTAAGGTTAACCCAGTCTCTGAAGTTTTAAGATTAACCAACCCAGTTTATTAAGTCTTATGGTAAATTCAGTCTCTAAAATCTAAAGTTTAACCCAGTCTCTAAAGTCTTAACCTGTAGTTTATAAGTCTGTAAGTCTGTAAGTCTATAAGTCTTAAGCCTGTAATTCATCGCTGGATTTGTTTAGGCTTGGTTTCACAAGTCTAGCTTTTAAGCCTGACCCGGTTTAAGCTTAAGGGTGTACTCTTCTGCTCTACAGGTATAGTGCCTTCACTGACCTACCAGGTGTTCTTCATGAAGAAGCTGTGGACCACCACAGTCCCTGGGAAGGACTCTTTTGCTGACTCTATCTTCCACTACTACCAGGTGAGTTAGTTTGAGGTGGCCTCTCAGCTCAGCAGCCATTCTCAATTTCTATATGGATAACACTGTCTGCCTACAGGAGCTTCCGAAGTACCTTCGCGGCTACCACAAATGCTCCCGAGACGAAGTCTTCCAGCTGGCGGCCCTGATCTACCGGGTCAAGTTTGAGGACGACAAATCCTACTTCCCCAGCATCCCAAAAATGCTGAAAGAGCTGATTCCTCAGGACCTGATCCGCCAGCTTTCTCCTGACGACTGGAAGAGGGTGCGTTCCTTGCTCTGAAGCCTGTGGGCCAGTTCTTGTTCCACCTGGTATCAGATGCATGTAGAGTTCTTCACCTTACTGAGTTTTGTTATTGTGTCTGGCATGTTGATGGTAACGGGGTCCTTCTGATGCAGTCGGTCGTGGCGTACTTCAATAAGCATGCTGGGAAGTCGAGGGAGGAGGCCAAGCTGATGTTCCTGAAGATCATTTTCAAGTGGCCCACGTTTGGCTCTGCTTTCTTTGAAGTGAAGGTAACAGGTTTCACCGTTCTCTGATAGATGCAGGTGTACAGGATTGACTAGCACTGGTATACTGTACATGAGATTACCAATAGCAGTTCCTGAACTGGTTCCATTCAGGCTTTGTGCAACCTAGATGCTATCCAGGGAACTGCGGTTGCAGTAGCGACTATAGGAGCCAAAGAGCGTCAAAGGATATGACTTCACCGTCAAAAGAGGGCGCTGCACAGAGCTAGTAAGCAGTAGTACCAAATGGCGGAGCGTGTGGATGACCTGCGAGGGTTAATGCTGTCATTCCAGATGTTGGTTTTTTATCCAGTTGTTCTCCACCAGACCACTGGGTGTCGCCATTGTTGCCTTCTCGGCCCCTTAACAATGGACACACCCAGGGATGTCGTCACGGTTTGTGCTGAAGAACCTACTGTTGAACTGCCTATAGTTTGGCTCCGGCTGAGAACACATTTTTAAGATTCTGATTGTTTATGTTTGGTGGAATTGCGCCAAACGGTTAAACGTTAAGTGCACAAACCGGAACAGTGCCGGTTCCTTGTTGGTGGAAAAGGGCTAACACAGTCATTGAGTGTTGGTCTGGTGTGAAATGGTTAATTGTAGAGATGCTTCTTCACCGTGGAGATGGGAACCAGGGGTCTCCATGTCTACAACACACATATAGGAGTTGTGTCTACTGTCTAGACCACCAGCGGACTGACACATGTTCTGGGTAATGTGTTTAGAGTGGTAGTAACTTCAGGTTCCTGCAGATGGCGCTATAAATGATGGGGTGATGGGGCTATTAATCCCTGTGGGATGTGAGTGACAGGATCCATAGATTGGGAAGAGGTGCTACAGTGCAGGGAATGTCTCGTTCCATGTGTGGAAAATGGCTCCAGAGCAGATGTTAGTGATTGGCTAAAAGGAGGGACTGCATGTGGGCGTGGCCAAAGACCATAGTGTGAAGGAAGTAGCTGAATCTGCAGGTGTATGGAAGCGTACGGTCATACGGGTCTACCAGCAGTGGATACAATCCCAGTCTACAGGGAATTCTCCTCGGAACTGTGCCAGGGAAGGCCTCCACCGAATCTGGAACCAATTGACCAATTCTTTGATGGAAGAGTGTCTGAACACTGATGTGAATCCGTATGTGTTTATAAAAGATCTTAGAGGACACTTTGTACCAGAACATGGCAGCAGCAGCAGAGTAAACGTTATGCCCCAGATTTGTTCGCCTACTTTCATCTGGCTGAGATGGCGAGGCTGGCAGTGCCAAGGCAGGCTCCCTGGTGTTAAACAGAGCGGCAGTTTGCACAGTGCTTAGTAACTCCATCTCCTCTCATTTTCCCCACCGCAGCAAACCACCGAGCCTAACTTCCCTGAGATCTTACTGATAGCCATCAACAAACACGGAGTGAGCCTCATAGACCCGAAGACCAAGGTACCCGAAGCAGCGAGTTCTGTACTGACCCGAAGACTTTCAAACAGTCGTGACATGCTCTCCTCTCTTTATCTCTCCGTCCAGGACATTCTGACCACCCATCCTTTCACAAAGATCTCCAACTGGAGCAGTGGAAACACATACTTCCACATCACCATCGGCAACCTGGTGCGAGGAAGCAAGCTGCTTTGTGAAACCTCACTGGTGAGAGCCCGCAGAACACCAACCCATAGTTCTCCAGCAAGCCCCCAGGAACCCAGACTCCTCTGCTCCCGGTGCCCTCTGCGGGAGAGCAGACCCTGAACAGGGGTGGAGAATGGTGGGGTTTGGTGGAGAATGATGGTGTTTGGTAGAGAATGATGGTGTTTGGTAGAGACTGATGGTGTTTGGTAGAGAATGACGGTGTTTGGTAGAAAATGATAGTGTTTGGTGGAGAACGACTGATTGGTAGAGAATGGTGGGGTTTGGTGGAGAATGATGGTGTTTGGTAGAGAATGATGGTGTTTGGTAGAGGATAATTGTGTTTGGTAGAGACTGAAGGTGTTTGGTAGAGACTGAAGGTGTTTGGTAGAGAATGATGGTGTTTGGTAGAGATTGATGGTGTTTGGTAGAGACTGACGATGTTTGGTAGAGAATGACGGTGTTTGGTAGAGAATGACGGTGTTTGGTAAAGAATGATAGTATTTGGTAGAGAATGTCTGTGTTTGGTAGAGACTGACTGTGTTTGGTAGAGACTGGCAGAGTTTGGTAGAGAATGACGGTATTTGGTATAGAATGATGGTGTTTGGTAGAGACTGGCGGTGTTTGGTAGAGAATGATGGTGTTTGGTAGAGACTGACGGTGTTTGGTAAAGAATGATGGTGTTTGGTTGAGAATGATGGTGTTTAGCAGAGAATGATAGTGTTTGGTTGAGAACGACAGTGTCTGGTAGAGAATGATGGTGTTTGGTAGAGAATGATAGTGTTTGGTACAGACTGGCGGAGTTTGGTAGAGAATGATAGTGTTTGGTAGAGAACGACAATGTTTGGTAGAGATGGATGGTGTTGGTAGAGACTGTGACGGTGTTGGTAGAGACTGGCTGACTTTGGTAGAGAATGATGGTGTGTGGTTGTGAATGATGGTGTTTGGTAGAGACTGACAGTGTTTGGTAGAGAATGATAGTGTTTGGTAGAGACTGGCTGACTTTGGTAGAGAATGATGGTGTGTGGTTGTGAATGATGGTGTGTGGTAGAGACTGACAGTGTTTGGTAGAGAATGATAGTGTTTGGTAGAGACTGGCTGACTTTGGTAGAGAATGATGGTGTGTGGTTGTGAATGATGGTGTGTGGTTGTGAATGATAGCGTTTGGTAGAAAATAACGGTGTTTGGTAGAGAATGATAGTGTTTGGTAGAGAATGACGGTGTTTGGTAGAGAATGATAGTGTTTGGTAGAGAATGACGGTGTTTGGTAGAGAATGATAGTGTTTGGTAGAGAATGACGGTGTTTGGTAGAGACTGACGGTGTTTGGTAGAGAATGATAGTGTTTGGTAGAGAATGACGGTGTTTGGTAGAAAATGACAGTGTGTGGTAGAGAATGACGGTGTTTGGTAGAGAATGATAGTGTTTGGTAGAGAATGACGGTGTTTGGTAGAGAATGACGGTGTTTGGAAGAGACTGACGGTGTTTGGTAGAGAATGATAGTGTTTGGTAGAGAATGACGGTGTTTGGTAGAGACTGACGGTGTTTGGTAGAGAATGGAGAATCTAAGTGCCGCTCGTCTGACGCCCATGTCTGGAAGAAGGTCTGAGTGAAAGTGTTTTCATCACAGGGCTACAAAATGGACGACCTGCTGACCTCCTACATCAGCCAGATGCTGACCACCATGAGTAAGCAGAGGAGCTCGCGGGGCCACAGCAAGTGAACGTCTTACTGGCGGGAGGCGGCGGAGCTGGTGCGTCTGCTGCGGCCTATGGGCCAGCCGTGCAGCTGGAGCCAGACCTTCGCGTGGCAGCTATGGAGGATGAGTCGCAGCCCCTCTGCCAGCTCCCTGGGCTCCGGATACCCCGACCTCGATGACGACGACGATGCCGTATCTTCGCCCTCCACCGAGGACACCTATCTCTGACAGAACCTGCAGCTGCAGCCTGGCCTCCTGGCCTTAACCGCTGCTAACCTCCCGCCTCTAATAATAATAATAATACATAGGATGATAATAATACGTTATTTATTACGCGCCTTCGTGAAGCTCAAGGACGCTCTGCCCAGCATCCACAGTTATCAACACAACCCAACACTGGTACACAATAATAACACGGGACGAGCAGGAAAAGCACTAGATCCAAAGGAAGTAGAGGACGAGGACAGAAAGGAGACACACCTTGAGGTGTAGATAGCACACTGACTCTGATTATAAGACTGAGACGTTGATGTTTATGGCGCGGCGGGATGGTAACTCCTTGTGCATGTGAGAGTTCCAGACGGACGTGCAGCTGAAAACAGGTCATGAGTGATGTCGTGATGTTTTGAATTATGCAGAAAAGCATTTGGAGATGATGATGTCATTTTTACGACTATTATAAATATTAAAATGGACATATAGGGGTTTATGTACGTTCCAGTAGGGTTCTCCTTAAGGCCGAGGGGCCAGCGGGATTGTCACCCGCTTGTTCTCTGATGGGGCGGTTTTTATTTGGACTGAAGTTGTGAAGCTATTGATTAAAGCAGCGTTCCGTGAGTCCTGGTATTTCCTGCTCTGGGGCTCCCCCTACAGTTTGGATTTGTTCTCTCTGTGATTCCCCTTCATACACGTGCATCACACAGGCGTAGGTGTTACAGATTATGGTTGGGGTTCTGGTTGTTTCTATGTGTATATAAGATAAATCAGTCTGTAGAGAACGGTGGACGAGAAGTGGAAAACAAATTAACATTTAAAAAAATAAAAATCAAAACAAATTTACAAACAAAAAAATTACATTTAAGAAAACAAAATTACAAAAGCCAAAATCGTTTTACCAAACACTTTTACAAACCGCAAATTCTGACGAAAAGGGCGGGTCTAACACACAGGAAGTGCTTGTAGTGGACCCTTGTCAATCAAACTGTATGGTGGTGGTGGAGTGAGTGGCAGCAAGAGACGAACATGCGTCTAAACCACTCAGAGCTGGAGAGGTTAAGGAAGGTCAGTGGGCTGCAACGCTAGCTGTAGTGGAGAACCAGCTAGCTAGCCTAAACCGTCTGAGAGCTTTTACAGCCCACCTGGTTTAGAGTCGCCTGCTCGTCTGCTCTTTTAAACGTCTGAGAATTAGCCTGACGGAGCGCAGGCATAAGCAGCCTTAACTGGTTCTTGTTTGTGTGGTTCGGTTCTGAGGTGTGTTGCTGTAAAGTGAGGCAGGCAGGAAGAAGGTCCAAATCTGTTTTCAATCAGAATAGCGATTTATTTATTTACGTCATGGTGCTGATCCGTATTTACAGCCGTACAGTAAAATAAACGCTTTCAGCCCAACCAGAACAACCAGGAACCATACAGGCGCTCCCATTCCATCAGCGGGCCGGGCTTTTTCCTGAAGTGGTGTGGACACATAGCATTCCCCACCTGAGCGATCTGGAGCCATGTTCTCTGTAGCAGCGTAACGCATGAAAGTGCTTCAGGTGCGATGTCTGGAAAAGTGAACTAAGGCTGGAGCCACATCCTCAAACAACATTCCTACACGGTTTCCTTATTCTGCTTCTCGTTGCCTTGGAAACAAACATTGGATAACATCTAGTGACATCATACACATGACCACGAAACGGCTTGGGTCGTAGCTGTCAGAACAGAACCTGGTATCACAGCGGGAAGGAAAACATTCCGAACAGCTAATTAATCCAATTCGGACCGCTGTGATTGGTCCATTCATCACAGGAGGCGCAGGGCGCAGGGGTTTCTCAGCAGGGGCGCTAAGACGCAGGTTTAATCCTGACAGCAACGACGTACGGGAAGTACACCGGGAATTGGCATAACATCCGATTTTGTCTTGGATCTTCAGCCATGTCATATAACCGCACACCAACTTTGAATCCCGTTACAACACAGAGTGTCTCATTCCTCTCACAGTGCCAGCAGGTAAGCAGATCACCAAGGTAACGTTCACCCATGAATCCCTTTATTGGGCCCTGTGTACACCTGGTCAGGTCACCGTGGTTCTTACTAGCGATGCTGAGACCACCACGGTTCGAACCTCTCTGTGACGCAACTGTTCATCTACAGGGACCCCACAAACATGCTAGCACGCATCGTAAACAAATTAGCGTGGGGGTCGACCCCATGGGTCGGCCTAATTACCCGATCCAGCTACGTCACGTGAAGTATTCAGTCATCATAGGTGGAGTCACTGGTACAACATCTGGCTGCGGTGCTGGTCCCCTCCTGCTGTGGTTGGCTATAACCCATTACTGTCCATGTCCAACTAGCTTTGGTCCGTATGTTCTCTAGTCCTGCCTGACCACACATCTATAAACATATCTGGCTTAATGGAGAGTCTCTGATCACTCAGCATACGGCTCATATCTGAACGCTCCTATAAAAGATGGTTCTTCAAGGGTTCTCCAGTCGAGAACACCGGGGGACAGTGGTTCTCATTCACCAAGACCTTCCTCTATGTGTTTTTGAGACATCTCCTGAGAAAAAGTCTATGCCAGGTCCATGCGTTCCTAAACCACAGGATGGTTCTCACCTTCATGTTCTTGAGAATGTGTCTAGATTTGGTTCTTACCGCGTTCTTACCCAAGAACCAGTAAGAAAGCCCTGGTGGGCATCAGAACCTTCCTGTGTTAGTGTTAAGAGCAGCTTAATCAGGGAGACTCTGTACATCAACTGCTTACATGCTTAAACGGTTCTTTGCACAGTGACCCGGTTCTGCGGACTCAGGCAGAATGTGTTGTATATGGTGCTGTGGAACCAAAAACGATTCTGTTATTGTTATGATGTTGAACTTAATAGAAGAACCCTTTACACAACACATTCTCCATCGCTCCGCAGAACGATTTCACCATGTAGTGTTCAGGGTTCTAGATACAGCCTTGAAGAACCATACACCATTTTTTTCTTTCTTGTTTTTGTTTTTTGAAACCTTCAAATCTTTCCGATAAAAGAAGCGGTGAATTTGTGAAGTTAGTAGGGCTGCGTGTTGGCAAGAACCTGCCGATACCATACGCATCATGATACGGGGGTGCCGATTTGATATATTGCTGTTGATATATATACTGTTTGTGCCGATATGTATCACAATTTTTACATCAAATTTGGGAAAATTATAGTACGAAAAATATTACAGCCCTATGTACATAGGTGTGCTAATGCTAACATTAGCCGTGCACCCTTATGCTACTTGTTTGCATTGAGGTGTTAGAGTCTTATGGTGTAGAACACTGCCATCTAGTGGTCCGGAGTTCAAACACAACACCAAATGAACCACCACCCTCCACCAGTTTTTGAGAATCGATACTGTATCACAAACCCTAGTATCGCGATGCTGGAGAACATGAGTGGGCTAAAACCCGGAGCCCTGAGTCTGCTTCCACCTGCATATGACCAGCTGTAGACAGGGCCTTCATTCACCCTCCGGTGGGGCAGGCGGGGTGGGGATGGTCACTGGGTGGCATGCTGCATCACGTCCTGACCCGATCGACACCATCGTCCAGAAGTCTGGTCACTGTGAAATCAGTGGGTCCGTGCATAGAACGATTCTACCACGCAACTCGGTTCCCATAACCTTCAGACTGTTTGGAGAAACATGAAGACACTGTCGACAGTAAACAGAGCTGTGATGTCATATACGTGATGTCATAGTCTGCACAGCATGGAGAATGAACTGATAGAGCTACTCACATCTGGACTGCCTCATAACAGCTGTCTTTCAATCTCTCTCTCTCTCTCTCTCTGAGACAGAAACACGTCCCAGACAGCAAACTGTTCTGGTCCAAATCTGGCCCAAAAGGTGGGTTGATGGCACTTGGGTGGGCCGCACCGGTACAGAGATATGGGCCACATAAGGCACCACATCAGGGCCACACGCCAACAGAGGCAACTCTGTTGTATCTGTGCCAGAAGTGGACAAGGTCTGTTTGGGGACAGGTGGGCCAAAACATGTTGTAAATATGTGAGCCCCCTTTGGCTCCCAGACAAAGGGCCAGTAAGGCCATAGCCTTGGCAGATGTGGCACACAGCTACTTGCTATCTGGGATGTAGCCTATTTAATCTGAAATGACTGAAACTCTGTGAAAAAACACGCTCGGTAATCCACCTTCGGCCAAACCTCTCAGTTTCTTCGGTTTCAGCTAAGGCCAAAAAATCTCATTTCGGTGCATCCCTAACAGTTACTGTTCATTTACTGACCTGAACGCGCCGGTGGACAGAACGACAGGCCTGGGCACAGTTAGGGCACACCTGGTTTCTGTCCTTTGGGCTCAACTCAGTAAATAAACTGGTTCTACATGATTTCCTCGTAGAAGACGACATACGAGCACACAGAACTAGATATAGGATGTGTTCACACGCCAAGACGTCACTTCCTCCGAACATCACACCTTTAAAGGTCAAATAACGAGTGTTTGGTTGTAACTTCATCACACAGGGACGTAGAAAAGCTGCACCGGCGCGACAGAAGCTGAATGGAGGTTCTTGTTTTGCTCTCATGCTGGATGTACAGTAGCTGCTTGTTGATAAGCTACATTCAATGATGAATCATAACCATTAAAATCCTACGGTAGCAAATTCCGCACCTATACACGTATATATATGTCTATCCGCAGATCCAGACGCGGAGAACACGGCCGCCTCTCAGTTTCTCACTGGGATGGATCTGCTGATGCGTGGCTTGAATGAATACGCTGATGAACGGGCACTGAGACCTGGCATGCTGCCTCTCTGGTATGAGTTCTATCCGTATATATCCCGTTCCCGTGCATCACCGAATCAGCAGCAGGGGAGTCGACGGAGTTTCCTGTTCCACGAACTCCACAAACGCCGCTCTCCTTGGAACCACAGTCTGTACTAGTCGTTAGAAGATGCTGGTCGCTCCGTATGTGGTTACTTGCGTATGAAGCGGTGGTCCGAATGTGTAAACGATGCGTCCCGCTCGTCAGTCTGAAACACGGAAGCGTATGCGATGGAGCCCGAGTGGATGGATGAGTGGCGTCGAGTGGGCAGCGGTCCAGCAGCAGAAAGTCTTTGCTGGTAACGCTGGCCTCTTCTGCGCCCCCCGCATGGCCCAGTTCAGACTGGCGGCTCCTCGGAGATGGTGGGTAAATTGGGAGAAGTCGGCTGACTCCGCCCTTCCCCACGGACGCTGAGGCTGGAGATGGACCAAACGTCGCTCAGTTCTGCTGAGGAGGTGAAGAAAGGAGAGGAGAGGAATCAGAGAGGAGTTATGTAGCTCGTTCAGTTACTCCCATTCCACTTCAGTCTCAAATGCCCTGCTCGTGTTAAAGGAACAGTTGGGTGTGAAACCCATTATGGCACAGGGGTCCACGTTACCTAGCGGACCCATCAGCCAAGACGCACTTCCTGTTGGAATGTTGCTTCTTTGGTTTAATGCTGAGGTTACGATGCTAATGTTGCTAACAAACACTAAAAGTCAATAGTCACCCAAATCGTTTCAGGTAATACAGTCTTGAAATGCTGCACCTAGGCCTTCTTTAAAGGAGCAATCTACAGATGAAGCAACCTGTCAAATTCATTCATGCACAGTCCCTCCCCCTCCCTCCCCATTCCTGACTGGTCTAGCAAGCTCAGCATCAAGCTTCATCCCTTTAGCATCACCAGTGGTGGAGGGCAGTACCAGCGTTAACTCTTGTTCTGCTCCTGTTGCTGAACGTGGTTTCTTGCAGAGAGCGAGCAGCTACGGTCGCTCGCCTACATTGTGTTCTGCTCCTTTCCTGCTCCTTTCACATCTAACCGGGAGCATCACCTTCAGCATGACTGATAAGAGGTTGGAATGCACCGTCGAGGCACCAGCGGACTTCTTCGTCCTCTCATGTTGGACTGATTTCACTCATACGGTGCTACAGTGACTCACTATTGCCTCTTCAGGTACAAAGTGGTATTACAAGACAGAAAGGGCTAGGCTAGCTGGTTAGCATTCTGACTTCAGTGGATAATTTTAGTTCATTATGGAATGCTAACAAAATTACATACTGCTCCTTTAATTCAAAGACAGTCAAACAGTCAAGTTTTCCTTCTTTAGTGCTGGAGTTATGGGGCTAATGTAGGTAACGAACTTCTTTCATACTGCACCGATGTCTTCTTTCAGATCTCACAGACGTGTCTGTGTGGTTTAGAGCACAGTAATGACTCAGCTATAGAAATGAACAAATGCAGACGACTCTCTCTTCCAGGAATCTGTCTCCCCTGCAGAATCAGGCTCCTCTCTGGGCGCACGCACGTCATGCAGGCATATGGACGCCCGAGCTAGAACATATGTCTTCAGCTCAAAAATACAAGTATAGCAGTTATTAATAAAAAGAAACAACAGAAATAGCGAACGCAGTCTGCATCGTCCATATGCCCGCGTGCCCCATGAGGGGGAACCGGATTAGCTGAGGCCTGAATGCCATTTGAGCTGGTTAGTAGAAGGTTTGTTGAAGCACTTACTGAAAAGATTTGGGTGACTATTGACTTCTAGTGTTTGCTGTAAGCTACGTTAGCCTTTAAGCTGCAGACTTAGCTAACGAAGCCACAGGTGAACGCTACTATTAGTGTACGGGGGAAACTGAGTGATCTGGCACCAGACTGTTCCTTTAAGACTGGAAACGACTTCCGCCAAAAAAAGTAGTTCCACCAAACGTAGCAACAAAAGTAGGGTTCTGCTATCAGAAATAACATCACAGAGGGAACACTGTTCAGCCAAACAAAGGGAGAGGTGGGGGGGTCACACCAGCACGGGGTAGCCATGCACAAGGAGGTCATGCGGGAGGTGGGCAGCATCCTGGGGCAGAGAGACTACAGTCCACACAGAGTCGTCAGAGAAGAGGGGGTTCCAGCGAACACCCCGAACTTCTGAGGTATCTGCGACACAGAAAGCAACGAGTTTCAGAGGACAGCTCAGCGCGTGCAGGGGCGGGACACCACACGCTAGCACAATGCACCAAGGTTTTAATCACAGCCTGTAGATCACATCACGTGACCCACTTTACCCCAGTTCTATCCCTTAGAATGATGGGCAGTGTTTTTGTTTGGCTGGTTCTAGCTAGGGTTGGCACCTTTCAGAAATGAAAATAAAGGGGGGGGCGTGGTCATGTGTGAGTGACATGTGTTCCAAATCACGTCCCGTGTTTTATCTGATGCGCGGGGGGTAGGGGGAGGATGTTTAGGGGAGAGTGGTATCAATCATGTGTGACACACTTGTTTATTGACGGACATTTATGCTAATACAGACGCATGTCCCGTGTTTGAGCTCCTTTTCGGGGGGGGGGGGTTAACAAGCTGTAATAGACATACTAGACCCTATAAAGCTGCCGTGTTGGGAAAGCGTAGAGTATAAAACCACGCTAACGTTGACAATGCGCCCTTGTTCTACTTGTCTTCGGTGGAGTGGAAGAAGCCTTGAACTGATGGTTTACAGCACTGCCATCTAGTGGTCAGAGGTTTAACAGCATTACAAAGTCAGAACAAACTTTACATTATTCATATATTGCTTCCTCCGTGTGAAATACTAGCGCTGGTCACTCCAGCAGCAAAGGAGGAAGAGCACACGGTAAAGGATGGCTCGTATTTGGAAGCCGCGTTCCAGCCAGGAACGCTGAAT
>JAMWET010001702.1:82500-112500 GCA_024036415.1 Prochilodus magdalenae | reverse complement strand
CTTGGATCTGCACTGAGCTAAAAGATTTGCCGCCAGTCAGCCAAAAACCCGAGAACGCTCCGCACCTCTGAGGGCATTTGTGCCCTGCCTGAACATTCGGCCACGTTTCAGCGGCGTCCGCCGCTCGTCTCCCGCAGACGTGCTCACGTAATCGCTGGGAAAGCTGGGCTTATGTAAATGAACTGCAGCAGTGGGCTCATTTCCCTCTCTCCTTCCTCTACTTCCCTTTCCTCATTCTCTCAACGTCTGCCACGGATCGCACTCGCTTCCAGACACGCCTTTCTCTTCCCTCTCCTCTCCGTAGCTGTGCTCCTGCAGACGGTGTGGTGAAGCTGACAACGCCATCTGTACCCAACTCTTACATAAGTGTACCAGGACTGTTCAGAAGTCTGAGATCAGACTCGTTACTCCATAACTCATTCAGTACGAGCAGGACAGGCAGACGCGTCCTGGAAAGAGGAGCGAATAAATAATAAACTAGATATTATAAATATGGGTTTCTCCCGTAAAGGAGACACTACTATAGGAGACACTACTGTAGGGGACGCTACTATAGGGTACGCTGCTATAGGAGACGCTGCTATAGGAGACGCCGCTATAGGAGACGCCGCTATAGGAGACGCCGCTAAATGAGGCGCCGCTATAGGAGACACTACTATAGGGGACGCTGCTATAGGAGACACTACTATAGGAGACGCCGCTATAGGAGACGCCGCTATAGGAGACGCCGCTATAGGAGACGCCGCTAAATGAGGCGCCGCTATAGGAGACACTACTATAGGAGACACTACTATAGGGGACGCTGCTATAGGAGACACTGCTATAGGAGACGCCGCTATAGGAGACGCCGCTATAGGAGACCCCGCTATAGGAGACGCCGCTATAGGAGACGCCACTAAATGAGGCGCCGCTATAGGAGACACTACTATAGGAGACACTACTATAGGGGACGCTGCTATAGGAGACACTGCTATAGGAGACGCCGCTATAGGAGACGCCGCTATAGGAGACGCCGCTATAGGAGACGCCGCTATAGGAGGCGCCGCTATAGGAGACACTATTATAGGAGACACTACTATAGGGGATGCTGCTATAGGAGACGCCGCTATAGGAGACGCCGCTATAGGAGACGCCGCTAAATGAGGCACCGCTATAGGAGACACTACTATAGGAGACACTGCTATAGGAGACACTGCTATAGGAGACACCACTATAGGAGACACTGCTATAGGAGACACTACTATAGGGGATGCTGCTATAGGAGACGCCGCTATAGGAGATGCCGCTAAATGAGGCGCCGCTATAGGAGACACTACTATAGGAGACACTACTATAGGAGACACCGCTATAGGAGACACCGCTATAGGAGACACCGCTATAGGAGACACTACTATAGGAGACACTACTATAGGAGACACCACTATAGGAGACACCGCTATAGGAGACGCCGCTATAGGAGACGCCGCTATAGGAGACGCCGCTACAGGAGACGCCGCTAAAGGAGACGCCGCTAAAGGAGACGCCGCTAAAGGAGACGCCGCTAAAGGAGGCGCCGCTATAGGAGACACTATTATAGGAGACACTACTATAGGGGACGCTGCTATAGGAGACACCGCTATAGGAGACGCCGCTATAGGAGACGCCGCTATAGGAGACGCCGCTGTCCAGCTTATTTCTAGGATACACTACTATAGGGGGAGGCTGGTATAGGAGACACTTACTACAGGAAATATTCAGACCTGCTATCGGAGACGCTGCTATAGGAGATGCTGCTATAGGAGACACTACTACAGGAGACACTGCTATAGGAGACGCTGCTATAGGAGATGCTGCTATAGGAGACACTGCTACAGGAAACACTGCTATAGGGGACGCTGCTATAGGAGACACTACTACAGGAGACACTGCTATAGGAGACACTGCTACAGGAGATGCTGCTATAGGAGACTCTGTTAAAGGAGACAGTGCTATAGGAGATGCTGCTATAGGAGACTCTGTTAAAGGAGACAGTGCTATAGGAGACACTGCTATAGGAGACACTGCTATAGGAGACACTGCTATAGGAGACTATAGTAGAGTAGACTACAGAGACACTCCTCATTTCAGAAACGTCTACAGTTCTGGCTTGTCCAGTTCGGGTCGGGGCTGATTTGATTATGGTGATTACACAGAGTAAATATTCAGATGTAAATAGCCATGCAAATCACCGGAGGGTAGGAGGGTAACGTACTGAGGGCTAACTGAGCTGTTCAGAGGCAGGTAAGACTTTCGGTTTGTTGAACCTGCATCCCGTCATCCTGTCCAGCTTTTCTGTTTTCAGGCTGGTTATTTATTACTACCTGACGTTTAGATGTGGAGACACGAATGGGCTAATCTAACTAACTATATAGCCACATAACTAGCATACCAACCAACCAACCAACTAACCACCAACCAACCAACGAATCAACCAACCAACCCAATAACCACCAACCAACCAACGAATCATCCTACCAACCAAATAACCAACCAGCCAACCAACTAACCACCAACCACCAAATCAACCAACCACCAACCTACCAACGAATCAACCACCCAACCAACTATCCACCATCCACCAACCTACCAACAAATCAACCACCCAACCAACCAACCACCAACCAACTATCCACCAACCAACCACCCACCCACCAACCAACGAATCATCCTACCAACCAGCCAACCAACCAACCACCGAATCAACCAACCAACCTACCAACTAACCAACGAATCAATCACCCAACCAACTAACCAACGAATCAACCAACCAACCAACTAACCACCAACCACCGAATCAACCAACCAACCAACCAACTAACCAACGAATCAACCACCCAACCAACTATCCACCAACCAACCAACTATCCACCAACCAGTTATCAACACATATTTCCCTACCTACCCAATTACCTACATAATTACTTACTACCTAATTACCTATCTACCTAAAAACTACTTATACAACAAAATAGTTACATACCTACCTAACTAACTAAGCGACTAACAACCTACCTACCTACATACCTACTGAACTATCCACTCAGTTACCTAACTAAATTAAATAATTACATATCCAGCTAACTAAGTACACGATTACATACCTAATGACTTAGTCACCCAATTATTTACCTACATCTATATCTAAATAATTATGTACCTAGCTAACTAGATTAATAAGTACCTACCTGATGACCCATCTATATAACTAAGTACATATCCCTAGTGTAATTTGCTTAGACAAACCACAGAGCGACAGAGCACAGCAGAGTGCACCCCGGCCTTTCCAGTGTGCCTGGTTTAGTATGCATCACAGCAGGACCTCGAGAGATCAGCACATTTTACGGAAGCTACAAACCAACAGCAGCAAAACGACCATCAACGATACGAACACACGGTAGAACGACTATGGACGTTCAGGCTGAACACCGAGTCAGTTAACAGAACAGGAGTCCAGGTGCCCTGAGCTATTGGGTGGTGTCTAGCTGTACAGGCATATGACTTGTGATGTGTATAGGGAAACTGCGAGGGTGGACTATGACATCATTGGGGTACTATAAAAGCTGGATATTGATTTTATCATGGTGATCCATTACAGAGAGCAAATATTCAGATGTAAATAGCCATGCAAATGACCGGCGGGTAAAGTAGCAGGCTGAACTCCGGTTCCCTCCCTTCAGAAACTCCTCATCAGCTCACTCAGGTGCGATACGCTGGGAGTGTGGAGAAAATGAGAAGGGGCTGCTATTACCAGGGCGATGAAGGCTCTGTACGTACAATACGGTCCAGCAGCGCCGCAAACCATCCTGGAACAAACCTGGAGCTGACTGGTCCATTTAAACTAGACCCGAGCAGAAACCTTACCTGGAGCAGGCAGGGCAGCTCGTTACCTGAATGATTTAAGACCCTTGTTGATCCCACAGTGGGGAATTTAGTCATCCGTGAAGTGAAACACCACAAACACACTCACTACTGAACACACACACCAGGGGGCAGTGAGCACACTTACCCGGAGCGGTGGGCAGCCCTATCCACCGCGCCCGGGGAGCAGTTGGGGTTAGGTGCCTTGCTCAAGGGCACCTCAGTCGTTACTGTCAGTTCAGGGAATCGAACCGGCGACCCTCCGGTCACATGGTTCCCTAACCTCCAGCCCACGACTGCCCCACAGTACCATATTATTACCACCCCACGACTGCCCCACAGTACCATATTATTACCACCCCACGACTGCCCCACAGTACCATATTATTACCACCCCACGACTGCCCCACAGTACCATATTATTACCACCCCACGACTGCCCCACAGTACCATATTATTACCACCCCACGACTGCCCCACAGTACCATATTATTACCCCCCCACGACTGCCCCACAGTACCATATTATTAATATGGTAATTACATGGTAATAAGTGTATTACATCATCAATTAAATTCCCAGTTGTTACTAAACAGTTCCTAAATCATTAAAACTGTTACTAATTAATAAATCAGAATGGAAGTGAGTGTTAATAAGGCCGTTATGAAATGGTAAATAATGGTAGCAAGGTGTCCTTACCTAAAATGACCTATAATTAAATTTATGTATAATATATTTCCATCTCCTAAACTCACCTAAAACTTCTTTACTCTGAACACTTTCATGTTCATGATTCATTTTTGTTTGTTTGTTTATTTTGGTTGTTTGTACAGCGTCTTTGGGTTTGTGAAAGGCGCTATAGAAGAGTAACCCATTATTATTATTATTATTATTATTATTATAAAAATATAATAACAGCGATGTAACAGGACAGAGTTACCTCATCTATTCCTGGGTAACAGTACTCTATAGATGGGCCTACAGGTGAAGCACAAGACCATGTAGGACAGGTGTTATAGCCTGATGGAGGTGCGGTAGGTAATGAACTAGATGGAAATATTACAGTTTGTAGTTTTCGGCTCTAATATCTTCTAGTTACACTGTAATGACCGCCTGTAACTCACACTGTGTCCGACCACCTAAACACATAACAGGTGAAATCAAACAGGAGCAGGTGAGTTAGTATTACAGCCCTGATACCACTGATACCACATAACTACAGCAGAACTGGTTCACTGGTTCTGAGTTAATAACTCCAGTATCATATATCATCACTGTCCAAATAAAAAACACGTATCTCCATTTTTGTTGCTTTTTACTTTTATGCCTCATTTGATCACATGACCTGCTGTTTACACCGTGGGGAAATTTCTTGAAGAATGGACCAACAGAAATGGCCCAGAACTGCTTGGAAAGACGTCTGGTTCCATTGACTTCCATTCAAATTAAATGAGGTTTTTGGCCTCTCCTGTAAAGTTGCCATATTGGAGATACCTGTTTTTCTTTGGACAGCGACGATATATTATATACATGTACTCGGTTATTATTCTCTCTTATTGCTCATTAGGAACTATTAAATAAGAGGGTCATTTTAGGTAAACAAAACTTGGTCCTGTCTTTTTTTAATATCGTTTTATTACTGATAAAATAAATCTTTATATTTATTATTGACTATACGACATGCAGATAATATTTAGGAAACTGTCTGGTACCAGTGTGTTTCTATTCCATTCCTGCCTCAGCACCACTACAGTGATTTACTTACACATACAGAACTATAAAATAACCAGGCTGCCTTGTTACTATTAGTTACCACGGCCTTGTTAACACTCACTACCATTTATTAATTAGTAATAACCAGGTAATTGGTATTTAATTAATGATTAAATACACTGTTACTGTGTAATTACCGTATTATTACCGTATTATTACCGTTTGTAAAGTGAAGTGCTACCGAAGGAGGCACACTGTATTCTATATGAACTGTGCCGGCTGTTGCTGGGCGTGTACTGTATGTGTAACACACTGAACCCTCTTACATGACTGGGATAGCTTCAGTACCTGATCTGCTCCTGGCTCATGGAGCTGTAGTGCAGGTTGAGGCGGACAATGTGCTCCTCCTGCAGCTCCTCGACGGATGCTCGGTCTCCGGAAGTCTGCTGCAGCTCCGGATCGAGCTCCTGCACCACGTCCCTCTGATCTGCTGGCAGCCACAGCACCTGTATACCCCACGGCAAAGGGAGATACACCCCAGAGTGTTCAAACACACATCACGGCAAGACCTTCTCAGAGATGAGCTCACTTACTGAAGCCACAAAGCCAAGAGCAACAATGAGACCGTCCCAGAACGAACACACTGCAGAACGAATTTTGGGGTGTTGAGGCTGAACATTAGTTTTAGATCACTGAACTGTGGTGGTGGTGTGTTAGTGTGTGTGGTGCTGGTGTGAGTGGATCAGACACAGCAGTGCTGCTGGACACCTCAGTGTCACTGCTGGGACTGAGAATCATCCACCAACCAAAACTAGCCAGCCCAATGGCGTCCTGTGGGGCAGCGTCCTGTGGGGCAGCATCCTGTGCCCACTGACGAAGGAGCTGTCTAGGGGCAGCGTCCTGTGCCAACAAGAAGGACTAGAGGATGACTTGTGACACTGTAGCAGCAGATGAGCTATCGTCTCTGACTGTCCATCTACAACAAATTAGTGAACAGTGAGCACACTTCCCTGGAGCACTGGGCATCCCTATCCACGGCATTGGGGGGTGCAGGTTAGGTGCCTTGCTGTGTCGGTGTCATGTCCTGTTGGTTCGGAGGACTGAACCAGCAACCTTCTGGTCACAAGGCTGATTCCCAAACCCTGAGCCCCTGGCTGCCCTGTGTAGCTTAGTGCATCAGAGCATAGACCCCTGAATTAGAACAGGCACAGCGCATGAGCGGTGCGGAGTGGGAGTGGCTTTTCAGACAGTCCAATCATCAGTATCCTCTCCATAAATGCTGAACTGAAGGGTCTGGGATCAGTTCCCAGCCGACGAGGCTCCGTGTGTTCTTCCATAGTCCAAAGACATGCAGTCAGGTGAACTGGAGATGTGCCCCGCTAGGTGTGAGTGTGTGTAAATGTATTTGTCTGGGTGTCTGCCCTGCAATTGATTGGCGGCCGATCCGGTCTGTATCGTACCATCTGCCCATTGAATGCTGGGACAGGCTCCAGCACCCCCCGCCCCCAAAGCGGACCAGGAGATAAGTGAGAGAGGTGATCGGGATCACTCACAGTGCACCAGAGAAAGCTTTGTGCATCTTGTGTTCAGCATGCCAAGCATGTACACACCCAGCCTGTATCCCTGTGAGGAGTTAAAGGGATCACTGCCAAATTCCCAGATAGGATCAGCAAATCAACAGAATTCCACCAAAACAAACAAACAAACAAACAAACAAACAAACAAACAAACCAACATGCAGAATCAGCAGAGTGCGGTACCTGGCTGGAGTTAATGGAGGACTCGTTGTGGAGAACCTCCAGGATCCGGGCGATCCATGTGTCACGGTACGGATGACCTTGTGGCGGCCGACGGAGGTCAAATATAACCAGCCTGCCGTACTGAGCAGCCAGGTCCAGAAAGTCCTTAAGCGTAGGAACCGTCTGATTCTCCACCAGGCTGCGCTCCTCCAGGTCCAGAGACGAGGCGGTTCCAAATGGATCCCTCTACGAAGTGAGACAGATTTGAACAGAGCATGATCGAGTCTTCCTTTCCTAAAGCCTGTACATCTGTACACCCTACCCCTGTCTGGATACGGTGTCTCTGTGTGGATACTGGTGTGTCTCTGTCAGTGAGGGCAGACATTAGGTGTGGTGAGCTTTAGGAATAGAGTGTTTAGTGGCCTGGTGTGTCCTCCCCTCAGACACTGACGTGGAGGTGGTATTAGTGACCGTCTCTGTCGACTGGAGCTTGTGCTGGAATCCTCAGTCAGTGTTTTAGGTATGTTCGTGAAGCGGTCCAGTTCGCTAGTAGGCAGCACATGTGGACAGTGGTGGTTCCCCCCCCCCCCCCCCCCCAGGTCATGTGTAGCAGTGTGTGTGGTGCTGGTGGGGATGGATCACTGCACAGCAGTGCTGCTGGACCTACGTCAGTGTCCATGCAAGGACTAGGAATCGTCCACCAACCAAAAGTGGACTATGGACAGCCAATAGCAGTCTGCTGTGGGCCAACACTTGCACTGTTGTTGCTTGCTTGGCATTGGTCTGGCGACTGATGGGTAAGGGGGTATTGTCTACTTATAATGTCTTCGGATTAGGTACAAGGATAGGAGGTCTCATTCCATCAGGCCCTTGCAACTTGTCCAGAACGCTGCAGCCTGTCTCATCTCCAGAAGTTCACAGTGACTCCACTGCTGCGACACTTCACTGGCTAAACCCCTGTAGCAGCACGCTGGTTTATTTAAAACTGATGCTGCCAAGAATGGACCAGGCTCCCAACCTTATGGCGATGGTGAAGAGTAGACTGTACCTCGAGTCTGCTTGAGCTTCAAGTTTAGCTTGGTCTGGAAACACCATCCCTAAAGGACACCATGGTAAGACAATGCGGACTCTTCTATGTCCTGGCTCCCTTATGGTGGAATGAACTCCCAGCTTCAAGAAACAGCGTTAGCCTCTCGCGGTCTTCAAGCGCAGACTGAAGACCATCTCTTCATAAGACACTTCAGTAAATTGTGTGTATTGTGTTGCACTAATGGCCTTTTCTCCTCTATAGGTATGAGCGCAGGGCTGGGGTTGCCAGGTAATGCTTTACTTGCTCCATGTCTGTGTATTAATCTCTAGGTACCAGCACTGGCTCCCTGTTCGGGCAGTGTCTGAGCTCGTGGTGAGTTCTAGACTCTAACCTTCCTGTACTAGCTGGAATATTATCCAACGGAGCACTAAGCACAGTTGTAAGTATCTGGATATTAGCGTCCTGCTATTATTAATGTTATTATAAATTTCTCTTTTTGGCGTATATGACAAATTCTAAACATTTATATTTATATTTACATATATATTTATATATACCTGTTTAGAAGCAGTAAAATCACCCATCAGGTTAAGTTCAAGTTAGCACAGAATGAGACCCACTGGTCATTGTTTAAAGGACTGAGAGGGAGGTAGAGGTGAGTATATTATTATTATTATTATAATAATTATTATTATTATCATCATCATCACTGCTGCTATTATAGAGTATATTGGCCATATGTCTGAATATTTCTTCAGACAACATAATCAACTCATTACCCTTCCGAATCCTGCTCCGTTGTTTTGTGACCTGCTCCCTGTGATGTGAAGAGCACTCTCTGCGTGTGAATGAGTGTGGACGGCTGGCACCTCCTAGCTAAGCCTGAATTCCAGCCGGGATCTTGTAATCCCTGCCGATTTCCTCCCGGGGATTTACGACGGATTTCTGACGTTAATTAGGAGGCCTGCATAATGCTGAAACTCCGTGAACGGGTTAGCAACAGCTTTCGGAATGAGAGCCGGCTCTTCGATCAAGGTGTTCCTTCGTTTTGTATCTCGGTCTGGGGTTTGCGTCTGATGTTGGTAGAAATGATTGAAAGGGGACAGCCGTGATTCGGCGGTGTGTGAACAGACTCAGGCGTACAGGCAGCAGTGAATACTGTTACTAGCGTCCCTTAGTTGTTAGCTACGTCAGAATAGAATGTAGAAGCTCCAGACGTCAGTGCTGACTGTTCGGTTCTTCTTCTTATGGTAATTATTATCCACAGGGCAGCACCGTGGAGCAGCGGGTGGTGCTGTCGGAAGGTCAAGGTTTGGTTGTTCGCCGGAATGTCCAGGCCCCTTTCTGTGTGGAGCATGCATGGTCTCCTTGTGTCCACATGGGTTCCTCCTCCAGATGCTCCAGTTTCCTCCCACAGTCCATGGCATGCAGTCAGGTGAACTGGAGATGCTCAACTGCCCCTTGTGAGTGTGTGTACGTGTATGTCTGTGTGTCTGGCCTGTAATGGACGGGCAGTCTGCCTTCCACCCACTGAGCACTGGGATTGCACTCCCCACAACCCAGACAGACAAGCAACTAAGAATATTATTATTATTATTATTATTATTATTATCATCATCATTAATTACCCTACTACTTAAATTAATAAATAATTAATTAATAGTGTTTACTTTAGTATTATTTAATTTACTTATTTGCCCATTTACTTTTCTTTTAAATAATTATTAGCATTACTTTTATTAATTAATACAAATTATTATTATGTTATTTATTAATTTTTTTATTTATTTCTAAATTCATCAGAGTTATTTAAAGCCTCTCATGCCTCTCCATAGAGTTAGCTATAGCTGTATTGTGTTTAGGAAGCGCCTCAGCAGCTGCAGCGTACAGAGTAGAGAGTTTCAGGAACTGACCGTGAGGAACCATGCTCCGGCGCTGAGCATCTCCAGCTCGGCCCAGGTGAACATGGCTGCTGGGGTGTTGGTCCGGTTGGGGAAAACCTCATGCACGTTGGTGGTCCTCCTCAGTGTGCTGTCGTGCATGAGGAAGGGCACCCCGTCGTAACTGCGGGACGTAAGAACCCAGAGGTTAATGAGAGTCTTAGTGCAGGACACAGAGGACATACATGAAAGAAATGCATCTGCCAGTGATGTTGACTGTCTAGTAGATGCTTATCAGGATACAGGAGAGGTTTCCCATGATCTACACATGTCCTGCTGTCCCTTCTGCTTCACCCCAAAACCTTACAGGCATGCGTGAGACAGGTCAGCGGCTGATCTACGGTTACCTTTGCCAGGTAACAGCAGCTCCAAACACCTTCTAGTCCATGTCTTGTTAAGTAGCGCACTAGAAGGCTCTGTAAGGATGCTACCCCGCTAACTGGATTAGCGTGAAGCTAATGGGCTTTTCTGGCCATCATGAGCGTGTGGCGTGACATGCGGCTGGCTGCCAGCGTCTGATCTCTATTTATAGAGGCCACCTGGCTGGCGTGTCCTTGTGTCCAGTGATAAGGATCTTATGAATGAGTGGCTCTTTCTTTCTGTCTTGTTTATGTGACTCATTTGCAGCGCAAGTCTAGAAAAACAAAGGCCTACGATTAGAATAGAAAGGAGTACAGTACAGTATAATAATGTTATAGTAGAGTAGAGTATAGTAATGGTGTTGCATAGTATAATAATGTTATAGTATAGCATAGTATAGTAGAGTATGGGAGAGTAGAGAGTATAAGATAGTAATGGTATGGTATAGTATAGTACAGCATAGTAATGGTATAGTATTGTACTGTATAGTATAGTATTAGTATAGGTACAGTATAGTGCAGTGTAGTATAGTACAGTATAGTAATGGTATAGTACTGTAATGTTTAGTATAGTATAAGTATAGTATAGTAGAGTATGGGAGAGTAGAGAGTATAATATAGTAATGGTATGGTATGGTATAGTATAGTACAGTATAGTAATGGTATAGTATTGTACTGTATGGTATAGTATAGTATTAGTATAGGTACAGTATAGTACAGTGTAGTATAGTACAGTATAGTAATGGTATAGTACTGTAATGTTTAGTATAGCATAAGTATAGTAGAGTATAGTAGAGTAGAGTATGGGAGAGAGTATAATATAGTAATGGTATGGTATGGTACAGTATAGTAATGGTATAGTATTGTACTGTATAGTATAGTATAGTTACAGTATAGTACAGTGTAGTATAGTAATGGTATAGTACTCTAATGTTTAGTATAGTATAAGTATAGTATAGTATAGCATAGTTGAGTATAGCATAGTAGAGTAGAGTAAAGTAGAGTAGAGCAGAGTATGGCAGAGTAGAGTAGAGTGAATTTTGTAGTTTTGCAGCACGTAGATACTGGTTAACCCCATCAAACGTAGATGTAGCCGATGCAAAGACAGAGTGATTACAGTGATTTGATTCTGTTATCTCCGGTGGCGTGTGCGCTGATGCACTATTACGGGTAATTATAGATGTTCGATAGGTTATCACAGACAATATCACATAATTAGGACTCACAGATAACTTATCCACTTGGTACAAATCTTTATAGCCAATCACATTTCTCGATATCTGGCTCTTGGAGGTCATAGCAACAACTGCTCATGCACAGTCAGCATTCAATAGGTCAAGAATATGGGCGTGGGACTCTTCTCCCTGTTTCAGGAATACTGTTTATAGTGTTGAGTAGTATGTATAGCGTAGTAAGGAGTAGTATGAATAGCGAAGTAAGGAGTAGTATGTATAGCATAGTAAGGAGTAGTATGTATAGCGTAGTAAGGAGTAGTATGAATAGCGAAGTAAGGAGTAGTATGTATAGCATAGTAAGGAGGAGTATGTATAGCGTAGTAAGGAGTAGTATGAATAGCGAAGTAAGGAGTAGTATGTATAGCGTAGTAAGGAGTAGTATGTATAGCATAGTAAGGAGTAGTATGTATAGCGTAGTAAGGAGTAGTATGAATAGCGAAGTAAGGAGTAGTATGTATAGCGTAGTAAGGAGTAGTATGTATAGCATAGTAAGGAGTAGTATGTATAGCGAAGTAAGGAGTAGTATGTATAGCGTAGTAAGGAGTAGTATGTATAAAGCATAGTAAGGAGTAGTATGTATAGCATAGTAAGGAGTAGTATGTATAGCGAAGTAAGGAGTAGTATGTATAGCATAGTAAGGAGTAGTATGTATAAAGCATAGTAAGGAATAGTATGTATAAAGCATAGTAAGGAGTAGTATGTATAAAGCATAGTAAGGAGTAGTATGTATAGCATAGTAAGGAGTAGTATGTATAGCGTAGTAAGGAGTAGTATGTATAGCGTAGTAGCCACAGTATATAGGAAGCATGCACTGCATAGTGTGGTGTGTATAGTGTAGGAAAGTGTAGTAAGAGCTAGATCTTAGTACACTGTTAAATAGTGTATAAAGTATGTACAACAGTGCAGTATAGTACACTGTAATACAGGTCAGTATAGAATAATGTAGTATAGTGCAGTATAGTGTAGTTTAGTATAACTTAGTACATTCCAGGTCATTGTAGCACCGTATATTATAGTGTAGTATACTGCTGTATAGTATAGTTCAGTTTATAACAGCATACTATAGGTTAGTATAGTGCAGTATAGTAAAGTGTACTATAAATACAGTCAAAGTGGTACAGTCTAGTATAATTTAATGTAATATATATTGTTGTGCAGTATAGTTTAGTATAGTATTGTTTAGTATAGTGTACTAGTGTACAGAGAAATGTATAATATAGAATAGTTTAGAATAATGAAGTATAGTATAGTTTAGTACAGTATAGTATCATTTAGATCTTCTATGAAGTATAGAAGAGTTTAGCATTGTATAGAACAAGTATAGAAGTTTAGTACAGTATAGTTTGGTGTAGTGTAGTATAGTTTAGTATAGTGTAGTATAGTACAGTTTAGTATAGTGTAGTACAGTTTTGCTTAGTATATTAAATCATGTGTAGTATAGCATATAGTAAAGTATAGACTGTGATATTCTAAAATACTCTGAATAACTGAAGCCAGTGAAGGTGATTAGATCTTATGAATGCTTAAAGGTGAGTGCTGTGGGTAATGAGAGAGGGATCAAAGTAGAAAGCTCATGGCTGGACAGGTGCCTGACCACTGTAAATACAGGGAGCGTATGTGGCTACTTCTAAGGTAAGAGAAAGAGAGGAGGCTAATACAGCCTGAAATAACCATGGCAACGGATAATGGAGGGCGTGTGAGGCAGTGGGAAACTGAAAGACGCAAAGAGTGAGAAAGAGAAGGAATGATGGAGAGAGAGAAAAGGCAAGCAATAGACAGACTCACCTTATAGTGACATCCGTCTCCAGCCCCTCCCCACCAGCCTCCACAGCCTTCTGGAAAGACAGCTGCGTGTTCTCTGGAGCGAGCTGTAAACATGGTGGAATACTGGAGTGTGGTGACTCAGACCAAAAATACAGCTCTGAGAATCTACAGACTGAAATACTGTGAACTTTGACCCCCAAACCCTGTTTATTCATCCACAGGATAAGGCTCACGGGAGATGACCACTCTTCTGAAATGTGTAATGTGTCGGTGTACAGTAACTCAGTAAGTGTAATGCGTTAGTGTGCTGTAAGTAGTTGTCTGTGTACAGTAACTCAGTAAGTGTAATGTGTTAGTGTACTGTAAGTAGTGTGTTGGTGTACGGTAACTCAGTAAGTGTAATGCGTTAGTGTACTGTAAGTAGCGTGTTGGTGTACAGTAACTCAGTAAGTGTAATGCGTTAGTGTGGTGTAAGTAGCGTGTTGGTGTACAGTAACTCAGTAAGTGTCATGTGTTAGTGTGCTGTAAGTAGCGTGTTGGTGTACAGTAACTCAGTAAGTGTCATGTGTTAGTGTGCTGTAAGTAGCGTGTTGGTGTACAGTAACTCAGTAAGTGTCATGTGTTAGTGTGCTGTAAGTAGCGTGTTGGTGTACGGTAACTCAGTAAGTGTCATGTGTTAGTGTGCTGTAAGTAGCGTGTTGGTGTACGGTAACTCAGTAAGTGTAATGTGTTAGTGCGCTGTAAGTAGCGTGTCGGTGTACGGTAACTCAGTAAGTGTAATGTGTTAGTGTGCTGTAAGTAGCGTGTCGGTGTACGGTAACTCAGTAAGTGTAATGTGTTAGTGTGCTGTAAGTAGCGTGTCGGTGTACGGTAACTCAGTAAGTGTAATGTGTTAGTGTGCTGTAAGTAGCGTGTCGGTGTACAGTAACTCAGTAAGTGTAATGTGTTAGTGTGCTGTAAGTAGCGTGTCGGTGTACAGTAACTCAGTAAGTGTAATGTGTTAGTGTGCTGTAAGTAGCGTGTCGGTGTACAGTAACTCAGTAAGTGTAATGTGTTAGTGTGCTGTAAGTAGCGTGTCGGTGTACAGTAACTCAGTAAGTGTAATGTGTTAGTGTGCTGTAAGTAGCGTGTCGGTGTACAGTAACTCAGTAAGTGTAATGTGTTAGTGTGCTGTAAGTAGCGTGTCGGTGTACAGTAACTCAGTAAGTGTAATGTGTTAGTGTGCTGTAAGTAGCGTGTCGGTGTACAGTAACTCAGTAAGTGTAATGTGTTAGTGTGCTGTAAGTAGCGTGTCGGTGTACAGTAACTCAGTAAGTGTAATGTGTTAGTGTGCTGTAAGTAGCGTGTCGGTGTACAGTAACTCAGTAAGTGTAATGTGTTAGTGTGCTGTAAGTAGCGTGTCGGTGTACAGTAACTCAGTAAGTGTAATGTGTTAGTGTGCTGTAAGTAGCGTGTCGGTGTACAGTAACTCAGTAAGTGTAATGTGTTAGTGTGCTGTAAGTAGCGTGTCGGTGTACAGTAACTCAGTAAGTGTAATGTGTTAGTGTGCTGTAAGTAGCGTGTTGGTGTACAGTAACTCAGTAAGTGTAATGTGTTTTGTGTGCTGTAAGTAGCGTGTCGGTGTACAGTAACTCAGTAAGTGTAATGTGTTAGTGTGCTGTAAGTAGCGTGTCGGTGTACAGTAACTCAGTAAGTGTAATGTGTTAGTGTGCTGTAAGTAGCGTGTCGGTGTACAGTAACCCAGTAAGTGTAATGTGTTAGTGTGCTGTAAGTAGCGTGTCGGTGTACAGTAACTCAGTAAGTGTAATGTGTTAGTGTGCTGTAAGTAGTGTGTTGGTGTACAGTAACTCAGTAAGTGTAACGTGTTAGTGACACAGTGCCGGTGCTGGTGATATAAACAGAGCGGTTACCATGGGGGCTCCTCTGTGGCCGATGAGGATCGGTGCCGGGCCCAGGGTGCCCTCCTCTTTAATGCAGGGGGAATACATGCCCAGTGGAACCAGATACAGAGTGAAGAGCACGGCCAGATACAGCCCCAGGATAATCACCTGCCTCACTGCAGAACAAACACCACACACACGCAAACAGGGCTCAGGAACACAGAGCTGAGGGCTGGGACTCAAACGCATCAATCCTGGAGTGTTAGAATAGATAAAATATCAGTTATGGGCTGATTAATTATTGGCGCTCAACATTTACACCCAGGTATATACCTTTGTGAGCGCCAGTACAGCACTGCGCACCAGTCTGAGACAGTTCATTTCCAGCCAAGACCACCCAAAACATCCCCATCGGACAAACTGCATCTCCATCTTTAAGAGAGAGATCATCAAGCTCCACTCCCTCAAGACACCTCAGAACCATGGAGGTCTGAAAGGAGGTGTAGCTGTTTAGGAATCTCCTTACTGAGAAATAGAGACAGACAGGCCCAACAAAGAAGCTGCTGGTGGTCTCAGAACGATGGACTGACCACCCCCGAGTCCAAAACCTCAACACCGCTGAAAGTGTTTGGGGATTGTGGGACGATGAGAAGCGGCAGACGCTAAGACTGAACCTTGGAGGTGTGTCTCCAACTGTCTTTGAGGGACTTCCACATTTGTGGGTCAGGAAACTCCAAGACGGTCCTGAACTGAACAGGGCCGAGGTTCTGGAGGTTCCTGCTCTGAGACAGTATACTCACAGCCCGACGAGTTTGTAATGACGTTCTACAGCAGGAGCCCGTTCAACGTGACAGCACTGAACACTCGTAACCAACACTTACGAAAGCGAGGAACACATTCCCGGGTACACTCTGTAGGCCTTTGTCCGAGGCGGCTGTAAACCACCCAGCCGTATTTAGGACAGGTACAAAGGTGGTTTAACGAGGCGTTACTCAACACTGCTAGGAAGTGGCGTTAGTGTGTTATGGGAAAAGCCGGGTGATAGTCACATGTCTATACTGTCCCACATTCAGCTCTCTCTCTCACAGGCCTCAGAGCCAAACCTGCTGACCACATCAACCTGTGGTCAAATCTGACTACCGCTGTAGCTTTACACAAACAGGTTTTCACTCGTTACCTCATTTAAACGAGTGTGGAAAACTTGTATATGTATTATATATGTATATATATACACACACACAATACATATATACAGTATCTCAAAAGTGAGTGAGATATAAAGAGAGAAAGAGAAAGTGAGAGAAAGACAGAATGAAAGGGGAAAGAAAAGAAAAAGAATGAAAGAGGTAAATAGAATGAATGAGTGAGTGAATACGAGAAGACGTAAGATGTAAGGAGAAAAAGAAAGGATGTGAGAGAAAGGGAGCAAAGAAAGAATGAAAGAGAGCCATGGATGCAAAGAAAGAGAGAGGGAACGGAGATGTAGAGAGATACAGAGAGAAAGAGGAGATAGAGAGAGAGGCTTATTAACCCTCTAACAACAGATCGCTACCTCCAGACTAAACACCAGTCAGATCATCAAACACAGTCAGACAGATTATCTAGAACACTGGGAGAGAAGAAGGAACAGGACTGGAACAGGAGGAAGAGTATCTCCTGACTGTCAGTGACCACAGCCTGGCTGCCCAGAGACGATAGGCTGTGTGGTCACTGTATAACAGGTGAGGTCGAGAGCGAGCTGTGAAAATATTTAGACAAACAGAAAAAAGAAAGAATAAGGAGAAAGGGTGAGAGAAGAGAAGAGAGGGTGAAAAAACAGAAGCAGAGTAAAAGAGAAAATGAGAGAAAGAGAAAAAGAGTGAGAGAGAGAAAATGAGAGGGAGAGAGTGAGTGAGTGAGTGAGAGAGAGAGAGAGAGAGAGAGAGAGAGGGCGTAAGTGATAGAGGGAGAGTGAGAAAGAGTGTGAGAGGGCGTGAGGGAGTGAGTGAGAGAGAGAGAGAGAGAGAGAGAGAGAGAGAGTGTGAGTGAGAGAGGGAGAGAGTGTGAGTGAGAGAGAGAGAGAGAGAGAGAGAGAGAGAGAGAGCACGAGTGAGAGAGAGTGAGAGAGAGAGAGGGAAAGAGAGAGAGAGAGAGTGAGCGAGTGAGAGAGAGAGAGTGAGAGAGAGAGGGAAAGAGAGAGAGAGAGAGAGAGTGTGAGTGAGTGAGTGAGAGTGAGTGAGAGTGAGAGTGAGAGTGTGAGAGGGCGTGAGTGATAGAGAGAGAGTGCGAGTGAGGAGAGAGAGAGAGAGAGAGAGAGTGTGAGTGAGCGAGTGAGAGGGAGTGAGAGAGAGAGAGAGTGAGAGAGAGTGTGAGAGAGAGAGAGAGAGAGAAGGAAAGAGAGAGAGAGAGACAGCGCTGGAGAGAAAGATGTCAGTGTAGTGTGTGAACAATGGAACGGCTGACACAACTGGTGCAAGTCTGTGACCCTCTCTCTCTCTCCCTCTCTCTCGTTAGTCATCCCCTCATCAGACGCCCTCTGAGTCCAGACGTGAGTCAGCCCCCCCACCTCATCGTCCATGCCAACCAGACACCCAGAAGCAGAGAGAGGGAGGGCCGCAGAAGAAAAGTGAGAGGAATACAAATAAAGAAAGACAAAACGAGAGAGAGAGAGAGAGAGAGAGAGAGAGAGAGAGAGAGAGAGAGAGAGAGAGAGAGAGAGAGAGAGAGGGAGGGAAATGAACGAGCCACGGAGAGAAACGCTCGGCTCGCCAAGGACGACGGATGCGTCACTCATCTCTGACCGTGTTTCACAAACACACGGCCGAACTGATGGAGGGGGCTGCAGCTCAGAGCTCTCACATTCACTCACTCCTTCCTTCACAGCACCATTAACACAATACAGGATATCACATGACCAGCTGAGAAAGGGGAAGTGCTAAGCCCCGCCCCCTCAATTACTCTCACTATGTCTAACAAGCTGTTGAGCCCAGAATGACATATATATACTCAGGCAATCTCCAGAACTACCCAGCCAACAGCGTCCAGCGTCCTCTGACTGTCCACTACAAGGTGGACCAGCAAGGTAGGAGTGTCTAATAGAGTGGACAGTGAGTGGACACAGTGCCTAAACACTCCAGCAGCACTGCTGTGTCTGATCCACTCACACCAGCACCACACACACTAACACACCACCACCACGTCAGTGTCACCTCAGTGCTGAGAATGATCCACCACCCACATCATACCTGCTCTGTGGTGGTCCTGTGGGGGTCCTGCCCATTGAAGAACAGGGTAATACAGTATACAGAGAAACAGATGGACTACAGTCTGGACCTGTACACCTACAGAGTGTCCTGTATGGTCAGTGGAGCTGATGCAAGAACGCCCCCCCTCTCGGACGTCTGGTTCCATTCACAGCCACTGTGAACAACTTTCAGCTTCTCTAGAATGGAGCCCTTCTACACCAGTGCACTCAGACCGACTCTGTTTACTTCCTATCAGTTTATTAATACAGGAATTTTGACAAATGGGTGGAATTCCCCTTTCAGCTAATGTACAGCGCGGTTTTCCTTACTTCACCGCTTCATTTTTTGGCCCGGTTCCATCCAGAGCCTGGCACCAGCACGCACCCTGGCTGGGTGGGAACCCAAGCAGCCACTGGCAGACAGAAGGCCCTATAGCCTGAGCATTCAGCAATACGTATACAGCGGTACTCACCTCTCTTACTCATTCGAAAGAAGTGTAAGGCTATTGGCCAGGACAGGAGAGTCAGTAACAAGACTCCGCCCACATGCAGGAAAGGTGCTGTGACCTGCAGACAGATTAGACAACAAACGGTAATATCATTAACCAGTTCAGTCGATGCTACTGCTTAGACAATCAGAATATGGCCTGAAGTATGCGGACTGGCCCACCTGAAACGAGAGCAGGAGGGTTTTCCATTCCATGCTCCATAGATCAGAGAGGACAGCTGTGGCACTGATAGAGAAGGTGAGGGTCACCAGAATACCAATCTGCATCAACCAACCGACAAACAACAGAGTGATTACAATTCAGTTTATACAGCGAGAGGAAACGAGGATTCAGGCACTCCTGCTTCTGTACCTGCACTCACTGTCCATGTTATCAGGTCTACTGACCATACAGGACACTCTGTAGGTGTACAGGTCCAGACTGTAGTCCATCTGTTTCTCTGTATACTGTATTACCCTGGTCTTCAATGGTCAGGACCCCCACAGGACCACCACAGAGCAGGTATGATGTGGGTGGTGGATCATTCTCAGCACTGCAGTGACACTGGTGGTGTGTTAGTGTGTGTGGTGCTGGTGTGAGTGGATCAGTGCTGCTGGACACCTTAGTGTCACTGCTGGACTGAGAATCGTCCACCAACCAAAACTATCCAGCCAACAGCGTCCTGTGGGCAGCGTCCTGTGGGGCAGCGTCCTGTGGGGCAGCGTCCTGTGGGGCAGCGTCCTGTGGGGCAGCGTCCTGTGACCACTGATGAAGGACTAGAGGATGACCAACACTGCACTGTGCAGCAGCAGATGAGCTATCGTCTCTGACTGTCCATCTACAAGGTGGAGCAGCAAGGTAGGAGTGTCTAATAGAGTGGACAGTGAGTGGACACAGTGTCTAAACACTCCAGCAACACTGCTGTGTCCGATCCACTCACACCAGCACCACACACACTAACACACCACCACCACGTCAGTGTCACTGCAGTGCTGAGAATGATCCACCACCCACATCATACCTGCTCTGTGGTGGTCCTGTGGGGGTCCTGCCCATTGAAGAACAGGGTAATACAGTACACAGAGAAACAGATGGACTACAGTCTGGAGCTGTACATCTACAGAGTGTCCTGTAGGGTCAGTGGAGCTGATGAGATGGATCATAAGTGTATATACAGGGAGATTTATTGTTGTGGCTGATCAGTGTATATGAACTGGATGTATATTAAATACCAAAATCAGAAGTGTCAAAATGCTCGTCTCCCTCTATATGAATGAGTGACTGATAAGGACCATAACATGTTCACCTTGTGGCTCCAGTGGAGGTACAGCCTCTGTCCCTCTGAGAGAAGGCACACCGCCAGGACCTGCCAGGGTGCACACAGGACACATCAGACAACACGCAAACTCTTCAGAGAGCAAAAGTTCATCATAGCTGTAGTTCCTCATTCTTACCAGCAGGAGGGCGATGTAGGTGAAAAGTGCTGCAGACACCACCAGCAGCACCATGGACCAGGGGAACCAGAAGCCCAGGTTACCGAAGTTAAACCTGAGTGCACAGAACACCAACTCAACAACAGACACAGCTGCATTTACTGTAGAATCTGGAACGTGTGGGATGGGTAAAGGGATGAAGGGATGATAGAACAGTGTTGGAGTATGGATAAAGGAATGAAGGGATGAAGGAGCAGTGTTGGTGTATGGATAAAGGAATGAAGGGATGAGGGAACAGTGCTGGTGTATGGGTTAAGTGATGAAGGACCAGTGTTGGTGTATGGATAAAGGAATGAAGGGATGAGGGAACAGTGTTGGTGTATGGATAAAGGAATGAAGGGATAAAGGAACAGTGTTGGTGTATGGATAAAGGAATGAAGGGATGAGGGAACAGCATTGGTGTATGGATAAAGGAATGAAGGGATGAGGGAACAGTGTTGGTGTATGGGTAAAGGGATGAAGGAATGAAGGACCAGTGTTGGTGTATGGATAAAGGAATAAAGGGATGAGGGAACAGTGTTGGTGTATAGATAGAGGAATAAAGGGATGAGGGAACAGTGTTGGTGTACGGATAAAGGAATGAATGGATGAAGGAACAGTGTTGGTGATTGATAAAGGAATGAACGGATGAAGGAACAGTGTTGGTGTATGGATAGAGGAATGAAGGGATGAAGGAACAGTGTTGGTGTATGGATAAAGGAATGAAGGGATGAAGGAACAGTGTTGGTGATTGATAAAGGAATGAACAGATGAAGGAACAGTGTTGGTGTATAGATAGAGGAATGAAGGGATGAGGGAACAGTGTTGGTGTACGGATAAAGGAATGAATAGATGAAGGAACAGTGTTGGTGATTGATAAAGGAATGAACGGATGAAGGAAGTGTTGGTGTATGGATAGATGGATGAAGGGATGAAGGAACAGTGTTGGTGTATGGATAAAGGAATGAAGGGATGAAGGAACAGTGTTGGTGATTGATAAAGGAATGAACAGATGAAGGAACAGTGTTGGTGTATAGATAGAGGAATGAAGGGATGAGGGAACAGTGTTGGTGTACGGATAAAGGAATGAATGGATGAAGGAACAGTGTTGGTGATTGATAAAGGAATGAATGGATGAAGGAACAGTGTTGGTGTATGGATAAAGGAATGAAGGGATGAAGGAACAGTGTTGGTGTATGGATAAAGGAATGAAGGGGTGAAGGAACAGTGTTGGTGTATGGATAAAGGAATGAAGGGGTGAAGGAACAGTGTTGGTGTATGGATAAAGGAATGAAGGGGTGAAGGAACAGTGTTGGTGTATGGATAAAGGAATGAAGGGATGAAGGAACAGTGTTGGTGTATGGATAGCGGAATGAAGGGATGAGGGAACAGTGTTGGTGTATGGATAGCGGAATGAAGGGATGAGGGAACAGTAGTGGGGATGATAGAGGAATGAAGGGATGAGGGAACAGTGTTGGGGATGATAGAGGAATGAAGGGATGAGGGAACAGTGTTGGGGATGATAGAGGAATGAAGGGATGAGGGAACAGTGTTGGGGATGATAGAGGAATGAAGGGATGAGGGAACAGTGTTGGGGATGATAGAGGAATGAAGGGGTGACAGGCAGCTACAAGCAGGAGGTCTAGCTGGCTAGCTGTAGCTCAGGTCCTCTGGCTTAAACTCATGTGTGGGCGGGGCCAGAGATGTCAGCTTTGTGATTGGTCAGGGTGTTTGATGTCCAGCTAAATCAGCACCTAATAAGCTGTTATGTCTTCCACAGGGGACCTAGAACCCAGGGAACATAGAACCCAGGGAACTAGAACCCAGGGAACATAGAACCCAGGCCGTCGCTTCACGCTTACCAGTCGAAGTCGTTGTAGTCATTCTGAGCCTCGCTCCAGAAATACAGGAACACCAGCGTCAAGAAAAACGTAACGATGAGGAGTCCAAAACTTCCGCACTCCAACTGCAACAACCAGAGAGACACACAGACGGCTTTCAGCGGCTGGCTGGGCGCGCATCAATGCGAGGGGATCCTGCAGACGTACGTCAGACCCCCCTTCAAAGATCCACGATTCACCAAATCAACCCGCCCCGGCCTCGTAGCTCACGCGGAGAAGGAGTGAGTCATCCCAGGGCCCGGCCCGGCCCAGCAGCTGTTCGGATACCGCAGCACTGCACCGTGATGCAAACCATCTTAGGGCTTGAGCAGCCTTCACATGCACTCTCTGCTCAGTCACAAGGCGGATTCAGAGCTGAATCAGGTCAGATTTGTTTTTCTGGAGCGGAGGAAAAAAGCTCCTGTTACAAAACAGCATGTGTCAGCGGCGAGCGAGTAACCGAGGCAGCACACGGGGGAAGAGTGCGATCAGCAAACACGCGCCAAAGCGGCCGAATGAAGCGCAGCAGCCGGAGGGCTAGCAGCAGGTCTGCGTGCACGCGGTGGGGATGGCTAACTGCATGCATGGGGAAACCCGGAAACCCAAAGCCGGAACCGAGCACAATGAAAGGCGGCCGGACACAGTTATTCGTGTTTCACCAATTTTCCCAATCCAAGATGGCGGCGCATGCACACGTCGCTGCTTTTCTCTGTCCTGGGTTCGTGTTTTCTGTCCCGTGAGTCGCGGTTACGGTTGCCACCCGTCCTATAAAATACGGAATCGTCCTTTATTTGGTAATTACTGTTGCGTCCCGTATTGAACTTATACGGGATGCGGTTTGTTCCGTATTTCCGTAAATGTCCGATACACACATCTGTCACACACACGAGCGCTGGAACCTGTATGAGTGAGTGTGATCAGTGTGTACGTGTCTGTGTGTTACGTAACTTCCGGGCGAGAGTATCGCTGGCGTCGTTCTGTTTGACTGCCGCTTCTCCCCGTGTCCCGCATGTCCTGTGTGGTGTTTTTGGTTGCTTTTTGTGGAACAAGGCTCTGCCCTATACGCCAACCGAACTTGGCTTCCTCACCCTGGGTACTCTGCCCAGCACGCTGACTGAATGTGGCTGCTTTACCGCAGCTACTCTGCCCTGCACCCCGACTGAACGCGACTGCTCCACCCTGGCTACTCGGCTACTCTGCCTTGTACGCCAACTGAGCACGGTTGCTACACCCCGGCTACTCTGCTCTGCACGCCGACCGAGCGTAGCTGCTTCACCCTGGCTACTCTGCTCTGTATGCCGACTGAACGCGGCTGGTCCACCCTGGCTACACGGCTACTCTGCTCTGCACGCCGACCGAGCGTAGCTGCTTCACCCTGGCTACTCTGCTCTGTATGCCGACTGAACGCGGCTGCTCCACCCTGGCTACACGGCTACTCTGCTCTGCACGACGACCGAGCGTAGCTGCTTCACCCTGGCTACTCTGCTCTGTACGCCGACTGATCGCGGCTGCTCCACCCTGGCTACACGGCTACTCTGCTCTGCACGCCGACCGAGCGTAGCTGCTTCACCTTGACTACTCTGCCCTGCATGGCAACTGAATGCGGGTACTTCTTCAGCACCCCAAGCCAACCGAGGTTTGGGGTGCTGGAGCCGATCCCAGTGCTCTTTGGACAAAAGGCAGGAAACACCCAAGACAGGCCGCCAGTGCATGGTTGGGGATGGTCATTGCGGTGGTCTGTGTGTATGTGGTCCTGCGTCGTGCAGCCGTCGGCCAGTGGTGCTGGCAATGGCAGGGTGACAACGTCTTCGTCGTGTGTCCACGTCTTGAAACGCACACACAGCCATGAGGTGAGACTTGACTCGACTATGCTCATGGCAGGGCGACGTGAATTGTTGGGGTGGCATGCCTTGACTGGGCTCACGACGGGCGAACTTGCAGGCTACACCATCGAATTACTTTGAGGCGCACTGTGGAGAGTTCTGCTGAATGAGCATGCTGACCAGTGACCAACCTCTGGCCTGCCAGTTCGCCCCCATAGTAGCCCCTTCTAAGGCATTCCACCATCACGTGGCCTTGACATGACTGTGCTGGCAAGTCTCACTCTGTAAACCAGCCTATCAGAGCAGAGCTCAGCGAATTATGCCTATGGCAGGTAATTCTGTAACAGTGAACATCCAGCTTTATCTAGAACATCTGAAGAGCAGTCAGGGCGTGTTCTCTCACCCGGCTGCAGCAGCACTCCCCAGGCTGGGCTTTAGCCCTCTGATAACGCCTCCACTGGCACCCGTACAGCCCGGCCAGACAGGAGACGAAGGGCTGGTGCTCATAGCGCTGAAGCAGCTGCCGCCGCACGACCTTTAACCTCCCCAGCTTCAGTCTGGACAAGCTGACCGGAGAGCGGCCCATGGGTCAGTCGTTAATCACCAGCATGGACGGGGAAAGAGAGAGTGGCTGGAGGAGGGGTCAATCCACACTGCAGGAGACCTGGGAGAGAGAGAGAGAGAGAGAGAGAGAGAGAGAGAGAGAGAGAGAGAGAGAGAGAGAGAGAGAGAGAGGGAGAGAGAGAGAGAGAGAGAGAGAGAGAGGAGGGAGAGAGAGAGGGAGAAAGAAAGAGAGAGAGAGGAGAGAGAGAGAGAGAGAGAGAGAGAGAGAGAGAGAGGGAGAAAGAAAGAGAGAGAGAGAGAAAGAGAGAGAGAGAGAAAGAGAGAGATAGAGAGATTAACAGAGTTAGAGAAACATCTTTTTCATCCAGGCCTCATTTCTTCTTAAATATGTAAGTCTGTCCCCGAGCTGCTGTGAGAGCAGGAGAGCAAGCGAGTGGGGGGGGGTGGGGGGAGGGGGAGGGAGAGAGAGAGAGAGGGGGCGGGGTGGAAGGAGGAGTGCAGATGAAAGAGAGCGAGGGATGCTGAAGCACCACTCGAGGATTCAAGGACACGATGTCTCCTCAAATCGGAGGAAGCTTTAAAACCGGCACCGAAGAGCAGCAGCGAGCCACCTGCCACCACCACCTGCCACATCTACTCCACCTGCTACACCACCACCACCTGCCACATCATCACTCTAATACAGACATCCACACCACCTGCTACATCAACTCCACCAGCCACATCCACACCATCACTCTAATACAGACATCCACCACCACCTGCTACATCCACTCCACCAGCCACATCCACGCCTTCACTCTAATACAGACATCTACCACCACCTGCTACATCTACTCCACCAGCCACATCCACACCATCACTCTAATACAGACATCCACACCACCTGCTACATCCACTCCACCAGCCACATCCACACCATCACTCTAATACAGACATCCACTCCACCTGCTACATCAACTCTACCAGCCACATCCACACCATCACTCTAATACAGACATCCACTCCACCTGCAGTAAAACCCCACAGTAATAACGGAGCATAATACAGAAAACATGCTAACAGGAAACTGAGGAGTGAGCCGAGGAGCGAACTGAGGAGTGAACTGAGGAGCGAACTGAGGAGCAAACTGAGGAGCGAACTGAGGAGCGAACTGAGGAGCGAACTGAGGAGCGAACTGAGGAGCGAACTGAGGAGCGAACTGAGGAGCGAACTGAAGAGCGAACTGAGGAGCGAACTGAGGAGTGAACTGAGGAGCGAACTGAGGAGTGAACTGAGGAGCGAACTGAGGAGTGAACTGAGGAGCGAACTGAGGAGTGAACTGAGGAGCAAACTGAGGAGCAAACTGAGGAGTGAACTGAGGAGCGAGCCGAGGAGCGAACTGAGGAGCGAACTGAGGAGTGAACTGAGGAGTGAACTGAGGAGTGAACTGAGGAGTGAACTGAGGAGCGAACTGAGGAGTGAACTGAGGAGTGAACTGAGGAGTGAACTGAGGAGTGAACTGAGGAGCGAGCCGAGGAGCGAACTGAGGAGTGAACTGAGGAGGGAACTGAGGAGCGAGCCGAGGAGCGAGCCGAGGAGCGAACCGAGGAGCGAACTGAGGAGCGAACTGAGGAGCAAACTGAGGAGTGAACTGAGGACTGAACTGAGGACTGAACTGAGGACTGAACTGAGGAGCGAGCCGTGGAGTAAACTTCTTAAGTAATCCTAAACTGCTGCTAATACACTACAATAGTCACGATCAGTAGAACAGCTGCACCCAGAAGGAGGTGTGGGGTTGCGGGTCTGTTGGGAAGGTAAAGGTGACCAGGATCAATACCTGATGATACATTTAGGCTGATATGATCAATATTTACTAAAACATACATTTCTAAAACTGTAATATAATACACCATGTTTAAATAAAACAATTACCCAACACTTCCGCACACCAGGGGCCCTTTAATCTATTACCTGATCTGATTAGAACAATCCAGGCAGATTCCAGCAGGTGAAGCTGTGCGGTTACTCCCAGAGAGAGAGCTGATTATTAATGACCCTGCGCCTCACGTGCCCCGCGGGCTTCCCCGCTCCACACACAACGGCTAACTCATTCATACTCCCCCACGTGATTCTGGTTTAGGGCCCAGCCAAACAAACTAGCTAACTAACTAACCAGCAGAGACACACACACACACACACACACACACACACACACACACACACACACACACACACACACACACACAGAGACACACACACACACAAACACACAGAGACACACACAGAGACACACACACACACAAACACACAGAGACACACACACACACACACAAACACACACACACACAAACACACAGAGACACACGCAGAGACACACACACACAGACACACAGAGACACACGCAGAGACACACACACACAGACACACACACACACACACACACACACACACACACACACACACACACACACACACACACACACACAAACACACAGAGACACACACACACACACATACAGAGACACACACACACACATACAGAGACACACACACAAACCCACACACACACAGACACACACACACACACAGAGACACACACAGACACACACACACACACACACACACACACACACACAGACACACACAGAGACACACACACACACACACACACACACACAGAGAGACACACACACACACACACACACACAGACACACAGAGAGACACACACACACACACACACACAGACACACAAACACACACACAGAGACACACACACAAACACACACAGACACACACACTCAGTATAAAAGACTAGATGCTATTAGAGAAGCTCTCCAGCCCATGTGACCCACTTTTTGTGCTGCTACTTTTCAAAAGTTCTGCTGTGGCCCATTTATACACATATATATATATATATGAACTCTACCCTCACTAATATGAGATTTTCAGTACATGCTGTGGATTACTGAGCTTCTACTCTAAACTGATTCAGTAACTTCCTTAAAACCAGTTTCTGTAGAGAGGAACTGAAATCTAGGCCCGTATACTGACCATCAGAGTTTAATGTCTGACTGAAGCCGGGGTTAGCCTGCTGAGCGTCCTGCGGTTCCTCTGTGAGATCCAGTCTTAAGTTAAGTGCGTTATTCCACTATACGATCACAGCAGTAGGCTGTCAGCCGTAGGGGTCGTCCTGGGGTCGCAGCGGCTGACCCTTTGAAAGCACTGGTTGAGTCTGTGAACTTCAGAGGAGTGTTAGCTTCCTGTCACGGAGCAGCTAAGCCTGTTAGCCGTTATTAAGTAGAGATTAGCGTAAAAATAGCCTTATTTTGCAGCTCGGGCGCTAAGAGCTAACGCCTGAGCGCGGCCCAGTACACACTCCAGCGTCCGAGGAGCGGAGAGGAGAAGATGACGCAAGCCTAATACGCTTTTCAGGAGTTTGTTACGGAGGCCATTAGACCTGGTTCGAAGCTGTTTTCAGCACAGGGCCTGAAGTGGAGAGGCGGAGCGGTGGCGGGGAGGCGAAGGACACACTGAAACGAGGAACAGAAAGAACCGCCTGCACCCAGTGGTCACTCTCTTCTCCACCGGGGGATTTTTTAATGCCCGCAATGCAACAGCCTCTAAATGGACCTCTGCCAGAGCGGGCTTACAGGAACAGCCTGGTTAAAATTGGTCAGATGCACAGTCAAAATAAGGCAATCGGCCGAGTCACATTGTTATGACCACCAGCTTATACCCTGAGTAACCGCCGTGAGCTGCACGGACAGCAGCTAGATGGGCTGGGAGTGACTAATTGAGGTCCTGGTAGGTTGTCACAGGTATCTGGAGTAGGGTTGCCACCCATCCTGTAAAAAATACGGAATCGTCCTTTATTTGGCAATTAAATGTTGTGTCCCGTATTAAACCAATACGGGGTGCGGTTTGTTCCGTATTTCCATAAAAGTCCGTGAATTTGTTCCGTATTTCCGTAAATGCCGGTAAATTTGTTTTGTATTTCTGTAAATGTCGGTAAATTTGTTCCGTATTTCCATAAACCTTGGTAAATTTGTTCAGTATCTCCGTAAATGTCAGTAAATTTGTTCCGTATTTCCGTAAACCTTGGTAAATTTGTTCCGTATTTCCGTAAATGTTGGTAAATTTGTTTCCGTATTTCCGTAAATGCCGGTAAATTTGTTCCGTATTTCTGTAAATGCCAGTAAAATTGTTTCGTATTTCTGTAAATGTCGGTAAATTTGTTCCGTATTTCCGTAAATGTTGGTAAATTTGTTCCGTATTTCAGTAAATGTCGGTAAATTTGTTCCGTATTTCCGTAAATGCCTGTAAATTTGTTCCGTTTTATCGTAAATGGCAGTAAATTTGTTTCCGTATTTCCGTAAATGCCAGTAAATTTGTTCCATATCTCCGTAAATGTCGGTAAATTTGTTCAGTTTTTTTGTAAATGGCAGTAAATTTGTTCCGTATTTCCGTAAATGCCGGTAAATTTGTTCCGTTTTTTCGTAAATGTCAGTAATTTTTTCCCCTATTTCCGTAAATGTCGGTAAATTTGTTCCGTATTTCCGGAAATGTCCGATATACACGTCTATCACACACACATGAATGATCACAAACTCTCTCCTGCCCACCGGACGCTGCCCACAGGACACTGTTAGCTGGATAGTTTTGGTTGGTGGACGATTCTCAGTCCAGCAGGGATACTGAGCTGTTGTCACTGAAGATGAGTCACTCCATGACAGTCTGGCACGACCCCACTGCAGTCTTTGGTTCAGACCCCAAACCTTACCTCGGCTGATCGACTGCATTCATGGTACGCGGGGAAAAGTGTACATATGCCTTTATGCATAATCAGAGAAAAAGGGATCATGGTGGTGAAACCCAAATCCCAGGCCACACCTGAATCTGTGAGAAAGACTTTCCCGGGCTTTCTGTAGCCATAGCGACAGCTGTCCCTGGCATCCGCAGTGGCTTTGAATGAGTGTGTCCTGTCAGGTTGGCGTGTAGGTGGGAGGCTGCAGTGGAGCACAGTACATTCAG
>JAMWET010001702.1:55000-77500 GCA_024036415.1 Prochilodus magdalenae | reverse complement strand
AAATCAGACAAAATGACTTTCTCAATTTTTTTCCACATTTTGTCTCTCATAGTTGAGGTCTACCTATGATGTCAATTACAGGCCTCTCTCATCTTTTTAAGTGGGACAACTTGCACAATTGGTGACTGACTAAATACTTATTTTCCCCACTGTACATACAAACACACACACACACAAACACATATATATACACATATATACACATACACAAACCCCGACGCGTGTCTTACTAAACCTGTGAGGTCATCCATAGAGTTCTATTGATCTTTGTATTACTGTACAGAATTAACACCACACCTAACCCTAACCTTAACCCCAGTATCTACCCCTAAACCTAACCCTAACCTCAGTATCTACCCATAAACCTAACCCTAACCTCAGTATCTACCCCTAAATCTAACCTATACCTCAGTATCTACCCCTAAACCTAACCCTAACCTCAGTATCCACCCCTAAACCTAACCCTAACCTCAGTATCCACCCCTAAACCAAACCTAAACCTCAGTATCTACCCCTAAACCTAACCTAAACCTCAGTATCTACCCCTAAACCTAACCTAAACCTCAGTATCTACCCCTAAACCTAACCTAAACCTCAGTATCTACCCCTAAACCTAACCCTAACCTCAGTATCTACCCCTAAACCTAACCCTAACCTCAGTATCTACCCCTAAACCTAACCTTAACCTCAGTATCTACCCCTAAACCTAACCCTAACCTCAGTATCTACCCCTAAACCTAAACCTAACCCTAACCTCAGTATCTACCCCTAAACCTAACCCTAACCTCAGTATCTACCCCTAAACCTAACCCTAACCTCAGTATCTACCCCTAAACCTAACCTAAACCTCAGTATCTACCCCTAAACCTAACCTAAACCTTAGTATCTACCCCTAAACCTAACCTTAACCTCAGTATCTACCCCTAACCCTAACCTCAGTATCTACCCCTAAACCTAACCCTAACCTCAGTATCTACCCATAAACCTAACCCTAACCTCAGTATCTACCCCTAAACCTAACCCTAACCTCAGTATGTACCCCTAAACCTAACCCTAACCTCAGTATCTACCCCTAAACCTAACCTAAACCTTAGCATCTACCCCTAAACCTTAGCATCTACCCCTAAACCTAACCTTAACCTCAGCATCTACCCCTAAACCTAACCTTAACCTCAGTATCTACCCCTAAACCTAACCCTAACCTCAGTATGTACCCCTAAACCTAACCCAAACCTCAGTATCTACCCCTAAACCTAACCCTTACCTCAGTATCTACCCCTAAACCAAACCTTTACCTCAGTATCTACCCCTAAACCTAACCTAAACCTCAGTATCCAAAGGACAATGTGATTTTCCCAACACGTAATTTTATCCTGTCCTCACAAATGTACCACTACAAGAACACACACACACACACACACATTTATATATATGTTATACACATATACATACATATACACACACAGTTGCTCTCCGCAAAGACGATTTGCCGTTCTAGACTGCAGATTTCAGGTTCATTAAGGATTCTGAAGCTTGCTGCCGATGTAACAACACCATTGTGTCATAACTGGCATAAACTCATATTCAAAACAGATTAAAGCAGATTTCAAACCAAAACTTTCTCTGGACTGCTGTAATGTCTCAGACACGGGGAAGCACTTTCACAACCACCTCAAACAACACCTTTCAGCGAAGGAAGCTTTTAAGCATTAAGCTCCTCAGACGTCTGGTTCCATTCACCCCCACTGTAAACCATTCTGACTCAGTATGTTTTTTTAGAAACATGAACTCTAACAGCAAACCTCTCCAACTGACCTCGTTTACATCTTAAAGACTGACTCGAGCAGAAATTCTGGAAACTCGGTGGACTCTCCCTTTAAGGTCTGTTATGATGGTATGAGGGAAACTCCACCAAATTAGCCATGGAGGTTCAGTAAAGTGAGCGAACAGCTGTGGAGCGTCTGCGACCCAGATAAACAACAACTACTAGGACTGAAACAGCCTCAGAGACCAGGTAAACACCTGAGCTGGCTATTCTCGAAGCCTCCACAGTGTGAACAGAGGAAGGACCAGCCTGCCCGTGCGCCTCAGACACTGCGTGGCACCCGCTACGCGCCCCTGGAGTAACTTACAGTCAGCACAGAGTAGCTAACGTGCCGGGCGAACAGCTCCCGATGTAACCCCTGAACTCGACTGGACAGCCCAACAATCAGCACAGGTGGGACTTACGGAGCTGTGGCTGAGTTTCTCCTCCTGCTCGGTGTTCTGGATGGACTGAGTTGGGGAGTCGCCGAGCTGAGAGACGTTATGAGGGATTTCCCACCCGTGTTCGGGGAAAGCCACGCCTTCCTGCACTAGAACTCGGCAGCGATTGGCTAACAGTATCCCCGGTGGGCGGGGCTTGGCGGACTACAGGTGGGAATTAAAACTGCCTGCGTGCTGTTCACTTGTTGCGCAGACTAGCAATGTTGCCAGATTGGGCGGTTTCCCCCTTATCTCTATCCCTCTCTCTCTCTCTCCCTTTCCCTACCTCTGTCTCTGTTTTCCTTCTCTACCTCTTTATCTTCTCTCCCTTTCTCTTTTCACATCCTGCTTCCCTCTCTTCCTCCTTCTCCCCATCTCTGTCCTTCTCCTTCTCCTTCTCCCTCTCCCTCTCTCTTCCTATTTCTCATCTCTCTCGCCCTCCCTCCCTCTCATTCACATTCCTCCTTGCACTTTCTTCTTCTCCCTCTCTCCTTGTTTCCTTCACCATCTCTCACCCTCTCTCTCTCTCGCCTTCCCATTCTCTCTCTAACTCTCTCCCTTTTTCCTCTCTCTTCTTTCTCTTTTTTCCTTTCTCCTTCTTGCTCCCTCTCTCTCAGATGTTCCTTGTCGGTCTCATCAGACTCTACTCCTCCTTGCGCTCTGCTGGATGACTCTAATTCATGTTAGAGAGGCTGTCTCAGAGGGAGGATCGAGATCTGTCTGTCTGTCTCCCTCCCTCTCTCTCTCTGTCTCTCTCTCTCTCTCTCTCTCTCTCTCTCTCTCTCTCTCGATCTGGTGCCGCTTGATGCTGGTCTAGACTGGGTGTCCCCCTTTGGTCACCCTACAGGGTCATGCTGGATCTTTACTGTGGAGCATGCAAGCTGGTCTACACTCCCTAAGGGTTCTTTGGTAAGCACTTGGTTCTATCTAGAACCAAAATGGTTTTTCAGATCAATGTGTTGTATATGGTTATCGATAGAACCTTTTCCAAAATGCCTCCATATGGCATCAAAAATGGCAGAACCTCTTTATAGAACTATATACACACACCTTCCCATTACACTGAAGAACCATTTCACCAGGAACCATGGAACACTGCTGTGTCTGATCCACTCACACCAGCACCACCCACACTAACACACCACCACCACGTCAGTGCCACTGCAGTGCTGAGAATGACCCGCCACCCACATCATATCTGCTCTGTGGTGGTCCTGTGGGGGTCCTGACCATTGAAGAACAGGGTAATACAGTATACAGAGAAACAGATGGACTACAGTCTGGACCTGTACACCTACAGAGTGTCCTGTATGGTAGATATATTTTTGACTGTTTAATTTATAAAACTTTATTAATAATATGTATTTTATTTGGAGTTAATCGGTTATTAGAAACATCCAACACACAGAGCTAGTCTTAAGAACTAGTAGCGGCGCAGCATCATCAGGGAAGAGCTCTAGAAAAACTGAGCTGCTCAACCACATGGGACCTACTGGGCTCAAGCACACGGCACATAAACACTCAGTGAACACAGTTCTGTTACTGTATAGTGCCCCCTGCAGGAGGGCACAGGGGACACACCCCCATACTCAACCTGACGTTTTAACCTTGTTAGTTTACATGAATGGACAGTGAGGGCAGATAATGTAGATGTTCATATTAAAGTGCTTCGTCAGTGTACATGTAAATTTATTTTACCAATAAAAACACATTTATTAGTTAATTATAAAACAAATAGTGTAGAGTAAGTGTAGGGGTTAGGGGGTTGATGTAAATGTAGGGGTTAGGGGGTTAGTGTAAATGTAGGGGTTAGGGGGTTAGTGTAAATGTAGGGGTTAGGGGGTTTAGTGTAAATGTAGGGGTTAGGGGTTAGTGTAAATGTAGGGGTTAGGGGGTAGTGTAAATGTAGGGGTTAGGGGGTTAGTGTAAATGTAGGGGTTAGGGGTTAGTGTAAATGTAGGGGTTAGGGGGTGTAGTGTAAATGTAGGGGTTAGGGGTTTAGTGTAAATGTAGGGGTTAGGGGTTAGTGTAAATGTAGAGGTTAGGGGGTTTAGTGTAAATGTAGGGGTTAGGGGTTTAGTGTAAATGTAGGGGTTAGGGGTTAGTGTAAATGTAGGGGTTAGGGGTTAGTGTAAATGTAGGGGTTAGGGGTTAGTGTAAATGTAGGGGTTAGGGGTTAGTGTAAATGTAGTGGTTAGGGGGTTAGTGTAAATGTAGTGGTTAGGGGGTTTAGTGTAAATGTAGGGGTTGGGGTTAGTGTAAATGTAGGGGTTAGGGGGTTTAGTGTAAATGTAGGGGTTAGGGGTTTAGTGTAAATGTAGGGGTTAGGGGTTAGTGTAAATGTAGGGGTTAGGGGTTAGTGTAAATGTAGGGGTTAGGGGGTTAGTGTAAATGTAGGGGTTAGGGGGTTAGTGTAAATGTAGGGGTTAGGGGTTAGTGTAAATGTAGGGGTTAGGGGTTAGTGTAAATGTAGGGGTTAGGGGTTAGTGTAAATGTAGGGGTTAGGGGGTTAGTGTAAATGTAGGGGTTAGGGAGTTAGTGTAAATGTAGGGGTTAGGGGGTTTAGTGTTAATGTAGGGGTTAATGATTAGTGTAAATGTAGGGGTTAGGGGTTAGTGTAAATGTAGGGGTTAGGGTTTAGTGTAAATGTAGGGGTTAGGGTTTAGTGTAAATGTAGGGGTTAGGGTTTAGTGTAAATGTAGGGGTTAGGGGTTAGTGTAAATGTAGGGGTTAGGGGGTTAGTGTAAATGTAGGGGTTAGGGGTTAGTGTAAATGTAGGGGTTAGGGGTTAGTGTAAATGTAGGGGTTAGAGTTATAATGTAAATGTAGGGGTTAGGGGGTTAGTGTAAATGTAGGGGTTAGGGGGTTTAGTGTAAATGTAGGGGTTAGGGTTTAGTGTAAATGTAGGGGTTAGGGGTTAGTGTAAATGTAGGGGTTAGGGGGTTAGTGTAAATGTAGGGGTTAGGGGTTAGTGTAAATGTAGGGGTTAGGGGTTAGTGTAAATGTAGGGGTTAGGGGTTAGTGTAAATGTAGGGGTTAGGGGTTAGTGTAAATGTAGGGGTTAGGGGGTTTAGTGTAAATGTAGGGGTTAGGGGTTAGTGTAAATGTAGGGGTTAGGGGGTTAGTGTAAATGTAGGGGTTAGGGTTTAGTGTAAATGTAGGGGTTAGGGGTTAGTGTAAATGTAGGGGTTAGGGGGTTAGTGTAAATGTAGGGGTTAGGGGTTTAGTGTAAATGTAGGGGTTAGGGGTTAGTGTAAATGTAGGGGTTAGGGTTTAGTGTAAATGTAGGGGTTAGGGGTTAGTGTAAATGTAGGGGTTAGGGATTAGTGTAAATGTAGGGGTTAGGGGTTTAGTGTAAATGTAGGGGTTAGGGGTTTAGTGTAAATGTAGGGGTTAGGGGGTTTAGTGTAAATGTAGGGGTTAGGGGGTTAGTGTAAATGTAGTGGTTAGGGGGTTTAGTGTAAATGTAGGGGTTAGGGGGTTAGTGTAAATGTAGTGGTTAGGGGGTTTAGTGTTAATGTAGGGGTTAGGGGGTTAGTGTAAATGTAGGGGTTAGGGGTTAGTGTAAATGTAGGGGTTAGGGGTTAGTGTAAATGTAGGGGTTAGGGGGTTAGTGTAAATGTAGGGGTTAGGGGGTTAGTGTAAATGTAGGGGTTAGGGTTTAGTGTAAATGTAGGGGTTAGGGGTTAGTGTAAATGTAGGGGTTAGTGTAAATGTAGGGGTTAGGGGGTTAGTGTAAATGTAGGAGTTAGGTTGTTAGTGTAAATGTAGGGGTTAGGGGGTTTAGTGTTAATGTAGGGGTTAGGGGTTAGTGTAAATGTAGGGGTTAGGGGTTAGTGTAAATGTAGGGGTTAGGGTTTAGTGTAAATGTAGGGGTTAGGGTTTAGTGTAAATGTAGGGGTTAGGGTTTAGTGTAAATGTAGGGGTTAGGGGTTAGTGTAAATGTAGGGGTTAGGGGGTTAGTGTAAATGTAGGGGTTAGGGGTTAGTGTAAATGTAGGGGTTAGGGGTTAGTGTAAATGTAGGGGTTAGGGGTTAGTGTAAATGTAGGGGTTAGGGGGTTAGTGTAAATGTAGGGGTTATGGGATTTAGTGTAAATGTAGGGGTTAGGGTTTAGTGTAAATGTAGGGGTTAGGGGTTAGTGTAAATGTAGGGGTTAGGGGGTTAGTGTAAATGTAGGGGTTAGGGGTTAGTGTAAATGTAGGGGTTAGGGGTTAGTGTAAATGTAGGGGTTAGGGGGTTAGTGTAAATGTAGGGGTTAGGGGGTTAGTGTAAATGTAGGGGTTAGGGGTTAGTGTAAATGTAGGGGTTAGGGGTTTAGTGTAAATGTAGGGGTTAGGGGTTAGTGTAAATGTAGGGGTTAGGGTTTAGTGTAAATGTAGGGGTTAGGGGGTTAGTGTAAATGTAGGGGTTAGGGTTTAGTGTAAATGTAGGGGTTAGGGGTTAGTGTAAATGTAGGGGTTAGGGGGTTAGTGTAAATGTAGGGGGTAGGGGTTAGGGGTTTAGTGTAAATGTAGGGGTTAGGGGTTAGTGTAAATGTAGGGGTTAGGGTTTAGTGTAAATGTAGGGGTTAGGGGTTAGTGTAAATGTAGGGGTTAGGGGTTAGTGTAAATGTAGGGGTTAGGGGTTTAGTGTAAATGTAGGGGTTAGGGGGTTTAGTGTAAATGTAGGGGTTAGGGGTTAGTGTAAATGTAGGGGTTAGGGGGTTAGTGTAAATGTAGGGGTTAGGGGGTTAGTGTAAATGTAGGGGTTAGGGGTTAGTGTAAATGTAGGGGTTAGGGGTTAGTGTAAATGTAGGGGTTAGGGGGTTTAGTGTAAATGTAGAGGGTTAGGGGTTTAGTGTAAATGTAGGGGTTAGGGTTTAGTGTAAATGTAGGGGTTAGGGTTTAGTGTAAATGTAGGGGTTAGTGGTTTAGTGTAAATGTAGGGGTTAGGGGTTTAGTGTAAATGTAGGGGTTAGGGTTTAGTGTAAATGTAGGGGTTAGGGTTTAGTGTAAATGTAGGGGTTAGGGGTTAGTGTAAATGTAGGGGTTAGGGGTTCTACATGAGCTACTCCACTACGGCGACTCAACAGAATAAATAGAACACCGTACAACAGCTCACACAGATATGAATCACACTGCAGTCGGCCCCCTGCAACCAACACAAACACACCGCTCGCTCCGAGCTGACGAACATTAACCCCTCACAGTCGGATCCAGACGTCCCTCCTCACCCAGAGGACACATTCCTCCATGAAGGGTTAGACACCACACATAAACCACAACAGCCTACAGGACCGGACCACTGACCAGAACACACCACAGATCCAGGAAAACAGACATGACATCATACTCATCCCTGTCCATCAGCACTCCCAGCATCCGCACAGAGCTGAACAGGCAGTCAGTCTGAGCCTGGCCTTAACACCACAGTTCAGTTTAACTCAGCTCGAGTCAATCCAGTTCAGCACAGCTCAGCTTGATTCGATTCAGCTCAGGTCAGTACAACTCGGACCAATCCAGGGAAACTCAACACCGCTCGATTCAGTTCAGTTCAGTTTCATCGAGCTCAGTTCAGCTTAGCTCAGCTCAATTAAACTCCGTTGAGTACAGCTCGGCTCGATCCTTTTCAGTACAGTTCAGCTCGACTCAGTTCAGTTTCACTCCGCTCAAATTAATTCAATTCAGTACAATATAACTCAGCTCAATTCAATTAATCCCAACACAGCTTAATTCAGTTTTAACTGATTTCATTTAAATAAAGTTAGGTTCAGCTCAGTTCAATTCAACTCAGTTCAGTTCAATTCTTTTTTATTTTAATTCCTTTTTACTCAATTATTATTTTTAATTCTCTTAGTCACATTTCATTAAATTCAGTTCACTTCAAATCACAGTCCCACTGAATTTATTCCAGTTCAGTTTAATTTCTATTTATTACTGTTGCTGGGTTTAGTTCAAAACAAACCAGTTCAGCTCAGTGTTGGTCAGGTCATTAACATACTCCAAACAAATCAGCTTAGCTCAAGCCTGCTCCGTCATTCAGCTCCGGTCATTTGGTTGCAGTGCAGTTTAGGAAATTCAGTACAGTTCAGTTTAATTCAGCTCAGACCAGTTCAGTTCTACACTGACCAGTCTGATTTGTCATTTCAGTTCAGTTCAGGTCGGCCCAGCAAGTCTTTAACGTGCAGCCCAGTTTAGTTCTATTTAGTCTAAATAATTTCAGCTCATTTCTATTCAGCTCATTTCTATTTAGTCCAGATGAATTGATTTCAGATAGATTCAGGTAGCTTCAGATTAACCCAGTGCAGATTCAGCAGCATGTAAACACTCCAACCATTAAAGCACACATGACAAAAACAAACAACAATAAACAAAAATAAACAATAAACAATAGTTTTACTGCTGCATGGTAAACAGTAATACACTGAGCGAAACATAATACTGCTCAAGATGCATCTTAATTTTCACATATGGGTTCAAACTTCTATTCCTCCCCCCCATCAGTTCAGTGATCAGCCCTGCAGTGTTCTCTCCAGCCTATACAGCTCAAAGTAGGACAGAGCAGTGCAGGGAGGACACTGGTGCGACTGGTAGTTAAGGCACAGTGGAGCTGCATGACCAGCTGATCGCTCCATCAGATCAGCAGCTGTATGTGCTGTGTGGGTAATGAAGCCCTGAGGTCCTGACTCAGATTCAGTGGAAATGTGGAACAGAGGGATGAGGGATCTATTCCTCTCTGTGGAGGAGGACCTCTCTGTTCTGCCGGGCAGTGCTGCAGTTATCAGTCTGCGCTGCAGCCTTGGAGGCTGATTACCTGAGAGCAGCAGCAGCAGCAGCAGCAGCAGCCCAGCTCTGTTCTCACCGCGTGACCCGTCGGAACTGCCCTCTCCATACAGCCCGAAGTTCCGCACGCGCATTAGCACGCGCCCGGCTGCTCCGCCGCATGCCACGCGCACCGAACTGTCATTAAGCAAACACCTTTAACAGCACGCGCACACGCAGCGTTAACCTGGAGGGAACAGCACGCGCTTCTTACCTTACACGCTCTGAGGAGGAAGAGGATGGGGGTGGTGGTGGTGGCGATGATGATGAACCTGCGTTCTGCTCAGACTCAGCTTCATCCTGCAGAGTGGTTGTATCGTCGTGCAGCACGCGAGCTGCTCCGCTGAGATAGAGCGCGCGCGCACAAAAAAAAAGGAAAACCAGCGGCGTCACGGGGAACCTCGGGCAGGGGGAGGGGCTGCCGCAGTCTCGCGCACTTGGAGTGTGTGTGTGTGTGTGTGTGTGTGTGTGTGTGTGTGTGTCTTGTGTCTCGCGCAGCAATCGGGATGCAGAGAGCGTGGCGCGCGCAAGCCCTTATCGATCTCGGTTATGTAATGGAGCTTTCGTGAGATGCAGATGTTAATGCGCGAGAGGAGAGACTGCCACGGACTTCATTACCATAGAACTCCAGCATCATTACCATATAACTCCATCAACAGCATGTAACTCCAACATCATCACCATATAACTCAAATATCATTAGCATGTAAGTCTAGCATCATCACCATATAACCCTAACAGCAATGCCATGTAACTCCAATATCATTACAACAAACATCATTACCATAGAACTCTATCAACAGCATGTAACTTCATTATCATTACCATATATATCTAGCATCATCACTACACTAACTCCAACATCACCATATAACTCTAGCATCATCACGATATAACCCTAACAGCAATGCCATGTAACTCCAATAATATCACAACAAACATCACCATATAACTCAAACATCATTACCATATAACTCCATCAACAGCATGTAACTCCATTATCATTATCATATAAATCTAGCATCATCACTACATAACTCCAACATCATCACCATATAACTCCAATATCACCATATAACTCAAACATCATTACCATATAACTCCAACATCACCATATAACTCAAACATCATTACCATATAACTCCAACATCACCATATAACTCAAACATCATTACCATGTAACTCAAATATCATTACCATTTAACTCTAGCAGCATCATATAAGTCTAACATCATCACCATATAACTCAAATATCATTAGCATGTAAGTCTAGCATCATTACCATATAACCCTAACAGCAATGCCATGTAACTCCAATATCATTACAACAAAACTCATTACCATATAACTCAAACGTCATCATCATATAACTCTAGCATCATCACCATATAAGTCTAACATCACCATATAACTCAAATATCATTACCATTTAACTCTAACATCATTATCATATAACTCCAACATTATTACCACATAGGTCCAACATCACCACCATATAGATCTAACATTGTCACCATATAGCTCAAATATCATTACCATGTAAGTCTAGCATCATTATCATATACAGTCATGCCCGAAAGTATTCATACCCCTGTCAAAGTTTGACTTAAGTTTACTTTTATTTAACCAGAAATTATATTTTTGCCTGGAAATGACACAGGCATCTCCCAGGAGATAACACGATGATGTACAAGAGGCATCATTGTGGGAAAAAATATTTCTCAGCTTTTATACACATTTGAACAAAAAGTGGCATGTCCAAAATTATTCATACCCTTCTCAATAACTAATAGAAAAGCCTTTATTGGCTATTACAGCAATCAAACGCTTCCTGTAATTGCTGACCAGCTTTTTGCATGTCTCCACTGGTATTTTTGCCCATTCATCTTTAGTGATGAGCTCCAACTCTTTGAGGTTCGAGGGTCTCCTTGCCATCACCCTGATCTTTAGCTCCCTCCACAGATTCTCAATTGGATTTAAGTCAGGACTCTGGCTGGGCCACTGCAAAACATTAATGTTTTTGTCTGCTAACCATCTCTTCACCACTTTGGCTGTGTGTTTTGGGTCGTTGTCGTGCTGAAATGTCCACCGGTTCCCAAGGCCAAGTTTCTCTGCAGACTGCACGATGTTGTTGTTGAGAATCTTGATGTATTGCTCTTTTTTCATGGTGCCATTTACTGCGATCAAGTTCCCTGGTCCATTGGCTGAAAAACACCCCCAAAACTCTTAGGTTCCCACCACCATGTTTGACAGTGGGGATGGTGTTCTTAGGGTTAAGGCTACTCCTTTTTTACTACAAATGGTGCACACATCATTGTGGCCAAACAATTCAATTTTTGAAACATCTGAACATAAAACACAAAACCAGAAACTCTTCTTCTTTGTCCAGATGAGCATTTGCAAAGGTCAAGTGGGCTTTTGTGTGCCTTTTCTGGAGAAGTGGTGTCCTCCTTGGCCTGCGTCCGTGGAACCCAGCAGTGTGCAGTGTCCATTGGACTGTCTGCCTTGAGATGTCGCCACCAGCAGAGTCCAGATTCACCAGGATGGCCTTGGTGGTGATCCTTGTATTTTTCTTCACCTCTCTCACTATTCTCCTGGCCAGCACAGGTGTCACTTTTGGCTTCCGACCACATCTTCTGAGATTTTCCACAGTGCGGAACTTCTTGTATTTTTTAATAATACTTTGCACTATAGCCACTGGAACTTGAAAACATTTTGATATGGCTTTATAGCCCTTTCCTGACTTGTGAGCGGCCACAATGCACAGCCGCAGGTCCTTAGTGAGCTCCTTTGTCTTAGCCATGACCATCCACGGACCAACTGCAGAGAGCTGCTGTTTTTCTCCTGTTAAGTTGATTAAAACAGCTGTTCCCAATGAATCAGGGTAATTAGGATGCTTTCAAACAGCTTGGACTATTTGGAATGGTATAGAACTTTGGATTTTCCCATATACTGTGACAGTTTTCAAAGGGTATGAATAATTTTGGACATGCCACTTTTTGTTCAAATGTGTATAAAAGCTGAGAAATATTTTTTCCCACAATGATGCCTCTTGTACATCATCGTGTTATCTCCTGGGAGATGCCTGTGTCATTTCCAGGCAAAAATATAATTTCTGGTTAAATGAAAGTAAATTTAAGTCAAACTTTGACAGGGGTATGAATACTTTCGGGCATGACTGTAACCCCAACAGCAATGTCATGTAACTCTAACATTATCACTATATAACTCTAACATTATCACTATATAACTCAAACATCACCATGTAGCACCATGTAACTCTAACATTATCACTATATAACTCTAACATTATCACTATATAACTCAAACATCACCATGTAACTCTAACATTATCACTATATAACTCTAACATTATCACTATATAACTCAAACATCACCATGTAGCATCATGTAACTAACATTATCACTATATAACTCAAACATCACCATGTAGCACCATGTAACTCTAACATTATCACTATATAACTCTAACATTATCACTATATAACTCAAACATGATCACCGAATTACTTTAACATTATCACTATGTAACTCCATCATCACAATATAACTAAAATATCATTACCATGTAAAGACGGTGCCCATCCATGAATGTAGCACCATTATACCTCCATTCATTACAACTACGAAAGGGTATAACAGCCTAAACACGTCTACATCCAGCACCAAACACCAGCACGCTTGCAGCACAAGGAGCTTTCCCAGTGCCGAGAGCCCGAAGTAAAGACTTCCCTCCATTAGTGCTCCTTCACGCTTAATCACGCGCTGGGCTGATCGGACACAGTCCCCTCCAACTTTTGCACTGCGGAGCTTTAGTTAAATGACTCTATTGGCCTTTAGAGCTGAATGTGTCCTCTATGAGCACTTCCATTTAAGCAGAGCTCAGACAGTAATGATGGGCTGTGCAGAACTGGCCTACAGGGGCTTCAGCCTGTTTAGCATTAACGCTCATTACGGTTCCCAGCGAGTGCAGCACCTGAAACAACACAGCAAGCAGATTAACATGATCAGCGTTTCCTGTGTACACAAATCAAGTCACCTCGACATGCGTTCCCATCGACTTCCACGGACACAGTGTGTAGTGAGAGAGCGAGCGTGTGAGTGAATGACAGCGTGTGTGAGTGAGTCCAAGTGTGTGAGAGAACGAGTCAGTGAGTGTGAGTGAACTCCAGCGTGGTACCGTGATAGGATGCTCCACCTGTGCTACAAGTCCAGTGGTGAAATTCCCTCCTACTAAATATTCCACAGTCCACTGTCAGTGGGATTAGAACACAGTGGGAGTGATTGGGAACGACAGCAGCTCAGCCACAGTAGTAGACCACGTACTATGACAGAGCGGGGTCAGAGGATGCTGAGAGTCATAGGTGACAGAGGTCACCAACTTGCTCCAGAGTCCATCACTACAGACCTCCAGACTTCATGTGTCCTTCAGATCAGCTCAGGAACAGTGTAGAGCTTCATGGAATGGGTTTCCATGGCGAGCGGCTGCAAAACAGCAGACTATATGGAGACATCCAGCGTTCCAGGCTGTGAGGGCCCTTCCCAACGAACCCAACTGCCAGCGGTACAGGGCTGAAGTTGCTTCCTTATCACCAGCTTCTCAACCACATGCTCCATACTACCTTAAATGCTGAAGCTTGTAGAGGCACCAGAATGTAGCGGCAGCAACATTTAAGGTGGCACGGAAAAAGCTGGAGACTTCCAGCCCCACATCTTTAACAAGAGTTCCCCTACGAAACACTAGGACAATATGGAACAGCTCCGCTCAGCGTTTGACCCTGAAGAGACTGAAGAGTGGAGCAGCTCAACCTTTATTAGCGTCACCACCCCAACCGCAGCCTGTAAGTAGCAGCTATGCTGTGTGATTGTATCCGTGTGTGCCGGTTGGAGCAGATCATCTTAAACTGAGAGCTCCATAGTGAGGAGTGATGTCCAGATGGAAAGCCAGTAGCTAGTACAGGGAACGTTAGCATCTAGCATTAGTAACTAGCATAGCTAACTAAATAGAAAGAGGGCGGAGCTTATTTACACATAGTACCTGCTCTGTGGTGGTCCTGTGGGGGTCCTGACCATTGAAGAACAGGGTAATACAGTATACAGAGAAACTACAGAGTGTCCTACACGGTCTGCTGAGCTGATACAGTGGACAGTGAGTGTAGATATAAGGTGTACTTGATGAAGGGGCTGGTCAGTGTACATAAGTGTGAGTGAGTGATAGTGTGAGTGAGTGAGTGAGTGAGTGAGTGTGCAAGTGTGTGTGTGTGTGTGTGTGTGTGTGTGAGTGAATGAGTGAGTGAGTGAGTGAGTAAGTGTGTGTGTGTGTGAGCGAGCGAGCAAATGTGTGTGTGTGTGTATGTGTGAGTAAGTGTGTGTGTGAGTGAATGAGTGAGTGAGTGAGTAAGTGAGTGAGCGAGCGATTGTGTGTGTGTGTGTGTGTGTGTAAGTGTGTGTGAGCGAGCGTGTGAGTGAGTGAGTGAGTGTGTGTGTGTGAGTGAGTGAGTGTGTGTGTGTGAGTGAGCGAGTGAGAGTGAGCGAGTGAGTGTGTGTGAGTGAATGAGTGTGTGAGTGAGTGAGTGAGTGTGTGAGTTGGTGCACGGTCTAAAATCTCAGCTGCAGTTTCTTATGTAAGCTCAGTCAGGACGTGTCAAGGAGGGAACGGCGCATCACTGATCACACATACTCGCCTTTCAGACTCCAGCACCCCGCTGCTCTGTCAACACCACCGGCAAATCAAACAGAAGAACTCCACCTGAGGGTAACCCTAGGCAACGGTGACATCAGAGCCGCCGTCACACACTAGAACACACACTGTCGGACAGGAAACGAGGACAAACCAAGGATATTCATCTGCATCATATATACATACATACATACACACCCACATAATTACACATATATAATATAAATATACATGCACATCAGTAAACAGGCAATATAATTATTAAAACAGAATACATTATTAATTAATTAATTAATTATTAAAATTAAATATACATATTTATAAATATACATTTATACAGCTATTAAATGTCTATATGTGTTTTACCTACACATAATTCTATGTATATATGTGTATATACACACATACATTTGTATACATACAATTAAATGTATTACAAAACATCCATGGAGTCATATTAATGAGGTATGTACATATTAATGAGGTATGTGCATATTAATGAGGCATGTGCATATTAATGAGGCATGTATATTAGAAGGCACGTTGATGTATACAGTATGTAGTATGATTATACATGTTCAGTGCATATAAACACATATGGTGCTGAGTGTGTACTACAGTGAACAGTAATCAGGGTCCAGCTCTTCTCCTGACTCTGTACCGCAGTCTTTCACTACATCCCTCTCTCCTGTACCACAGTGTTTCCTTTAGCTGGGGCTCATGCAGTGTAGTGGGCGCCGTGCCAGCCCTCCTTCTATCCGTCTCTCTCCCTTTTTCCCCTGCAGTCGATTTGGCTGCTGTCGTTTGTCCTTGTCAGTACGTCACGCTGGCTTGTCTCCATTACACTGGCAAACCTCTCCAGCGCCAACTCAGCGGGATTTCTACAGCCTCAGAATCCATTGCCCATAAAAAGAGAGCGAGAGTGAAAGAGAGAGGGAGCGAGGGAACCGGGCTTATCACCGCAATGCCACACCACCATGCTATAGCATGAGAGCGCAGAGGAATCCGCAGGAAGTCCATTACAAAAGGCAAAAGTGCTGAGCTCGTAAGCCGTTCAGCCGTACGGTGTTAGTGTGGTGCTGGAAGACAAAAGGCCTCCACGGCCGGATAGGACCGGCCTCCTGCTCGCAATGTGCGGACACAACCGATACACACCTCACACTGCAGCCAAAGCAATAACTACCTCAACACAGGTGACCAGGTCGTTAACTTTAAGACGTTTTAAGTCAGAGATGTTCCACTAATATTCTGGGAGTTGTCAATAAAACGTACTCAGAAGGAACAAGGAACATCCAGCCCCCTTGGCTTCAACAGGCCCCATAGAAACGACGATCTCGGCCACCATTCAACCCTGAGAGGGGTTCCCCGAAACAGGATTTCTGAATTCTCAGCTAGATAAGTTTAACACAGAGTCAAGGCAGGGCAAGGCAGGGCAAAGCAAGGCAAGGCAAGGCAAGGCAAGGCAAGGCAAGGCTATTTGTATAGCACCTTTCATACACAAGGGCAATTCAAAGGAGCTAAACTCCGCCCCTCCAGGTTTAGTTTTTACCTTGGGCAGGACTAGCTGACCTGCTCCTAACGATCTGAGAGCTCTGCTCGGCTCATGCTGCTCCATCATGTCAGATAAATACGCTGGTCCTGAGCCACTGAGACGTTTATAGACCAGCTACAGGGCCTAGCAGACTGGGATCCAGTGCAGTGATTTAAGAACGGGAGTGATGTGGTCCCTTCTTTTACTCTTGGTGAGAACTCCAGGAAAAGAGCTGGGGACGTTGCCATTGGACAGTCTCGTATTTGGGCTTCAGTTATTTGGTTAAATTCTCCAAGACAAGGAGGAGGAGCGGACAGGTTTTGCATTAGCTTAGCATTAGCCAATTAAAAGCATTGGTTAGAGCTGGCGTACGTCACCACCCTGACAGTGGAACGGCTACACCCCTACAGTCGCCACTCACTGTGCGATTCTGCATTCTGAACTTCCTCTTTACCCGTCCCAGAAACAGACAGGAGCAGAACTAATCACGGGAACCAATCAGAATCTACATTCAGTGGCAGAACTCGGATCGGCACCTCTGAGCTGTACCAACCAAAATCTTTATTCCAGAGGCGAGGCCAAATAGAATCTCTCATCCAGAATCTCTATTCTAGAGGTACAGCCAATCCAATTCTTTTCTTTCCAGCAGGTAGAACTATTCAAAACCTCTTTTTTCGGCAGGCAGAACCGAATAGAACATCCATTTCAATAAGCAGAACCAATCAGAATCTCCACTCCAGCAGAAGAACCAATCAGAATCTCACATTCAGTGGCAGAACCAATCGGAGCCTCGGTCTGAGTTGTAGAACCAACCAAAATCTTTATTCCAGAGGCGAGGCCAATTAGAATCTCTCATCCAGAATCTATATTCTAGAGGCAGAACCCATCAAATTCTTTCCCTTCCAGCAGGTAGAACTATTCAAAACCTCCTTTTCGGCAGGCAGAACCGAATAGAACATCAATTCCAATAAGGAGAACCAATTAGAATCTCCACTCCAGCAACAGAACCAATCAGAATCTCCACTCCAGCAACAGAACCAATCAGAATCTCCACTCCAGCAACAGAACCAATCAGAATCTTCAATTCAGCAGCAGAACCAAAATCAGTGGTATTTCCCATCCTTATTGGGCTCCAAAAAAATCAGGCCAAGTGAAATATTATCAGAGTGTTGTGACTGACAGGGCACCAGTTTGACCCACTGAAGCCAACAGGACATGACTGAAGTGCCCTTGAGCAAGGCACCTAACCCCGAACTGCTCTGTGGGCACTGTGGACAGGACCGCTCGCTGCTCCCAAGTGTGTGTGTGTGCTCACTAGTGCATGTAGGTGTTAAAACTCTAGATGAATTCATCCGTGTGCAAGAACAAGTGGCAAACAGTTCTTGGTTCTTGGTTCCCAAACCTGATCCTGGAGGATCCTGTACAGTTAAGTGCTTTCCTGCCAGGCACTTCACCTCAAGCTTGTTTATGAGGGGATCAGGTGTGCTGGCATCAGAGCAAACGCTACCAGGACAGGGGTTCTCCAGGACCAGGGTTAGGAACAGCCTTGGAGAAAGAGAAGGTAGCCAGAACGTCACTGTGTTTCTCTATTGGGTTTATGTCTCTCAGTATGGCGTCGGCTAACCCAACACGCCAGACGTCTCGGTATGGAGCTGTAGAGGTTCCTAATGGGGTCCTGTGATAATCCATCCCATGCAGCTTGAACATCCTCACACAGTTCCTGCAGATGGTGCGGTAGGGGTGGAGGTGGAGGGACACCAGGTCTTCTGGATGTGTGATTACAAACTATTCATCTTGGTGCTGACCACGGTGCCTCCACACACGGATTCGTTGGGCGTCTCCACCAAGACTAAAGCGGGACTCGTCACTGAAGATGACCCGCTGCCATTCCGAGTCCCTCCATGACAGTCTGGTACGACACCACTGCAGTCTTTGGTGACGGTGACGTGGTGTTAAGGACAGTCGTGGTAACGGTCTGTGTGCATGAGGTCCTGCGTGGTGCAGCCGTCTGCCGATGGCTGTTGGGTCAGTCCGGCTTGCTTCAGTCACATACGAAACCTACCCATCGAGGTTCGTTCCTGTCGGTACTGTCTTCAAATGTTAAAGCTCTGGCACAAGCATCAAACATGTTGGGGACTGTGCTGTAAGCAAGGTGCGGCATTACGTAACCGAGAATCAGCCACACTGAGCTCTTTCAGACTCGCACCGTATTTTCCTGCTGCTCATCCCCTTCGGAATCCCTTCCCCACCCTCCCGGCCGAGAGCGCAGCTTAGGAATCCCAAAGCCCAGATAATCGGCTTAATTAAAGAGAAACAGAATCTCATTTCACCGCAGGACGGGTAACAGCTCCGGCAGGAAACTTGGTTAAATGTCAGATTTGAAACAGAGCGTGACATTTCTCTCCGCCGCTTCCCTGAGTTCCGATAATATTTACACATCGTGACAGAAGGACTTACATACAGACGGTGGTGGAGACGAGCTGAGGTTCTGATATACAGCGAGGGCCCCTAAAGCGAGACACTACAGGCGTGTAGGGTAAAAACCTAAACCCCTAGAGATCACCATGAAGCACCCCCGCCTGATGGCACGCTGTAAGAACTTTTGTCTTCTGAAATGTTTAAATATGCAAATGAAGCATTCTCTCACATTCAGAGTCAGAACCAATCGGAATCTTCATTCCCGAGGCAGAACCAATCGGAATCTTCATTCCCGAGGCAGAACCAATCAATCTGAATCTTCATTCCCAAGGCAGAACCAATCGGAATCTTCATTCCAGAGGCAGAACCAATCAGAATCTTTATTCCAGAAGCAGAACCAATCGGAATCTTCATCCCAGAGGCAGAACCAATCGGAATCTTCGTTCCAGAGGCAGAACCAATCGGTATCTTCATTCCCGAGGCAGAACCAATCAATCTGAATCTTCATTCCCAAGGCAGAACCAATCGGAATCTTCATTCCAGAGGCAGAACCAATCGGAATCTTCATCCCAGAAGCAGAACCAATCGGAATCTTCATCCCAGAGGCAGAACCAATCGGAATCTTCGTTCCAGAGGCAGAACCAATCGGTATCTTCATTCCCGAGGCAGAACTAATCAATCTGAATCTTCATTCCAGAGGCAGAACCAATCAGAATCTTTATTCCAGAAGCAGAACCAATCGGAATCTTCATCCCAGTGGCAGAACCAATCGGAATCTTCATTCCAGATGCAGAACCAATCAGAATCTTCATTCCCGAGGCAGAACCAATCAATCGGAATCTTCATTCCAGAGGCAGAACCAATCGGAATCTTTGTTCCAGAGGCAGAACCAATCGGAATCTTCATTCCAGAGGCAGAACCAATTGGAATCTTCATTCCAGAGGCAGAACCAATCGGAATCTTCATTCCAGAGGCAGAACCAATCAGAATCTTCAGTCCAGAAGCAGAACCAATCGGAATCTTCATTCCAGATGCAGAACCAATCAGAATCTTTATTCTAGAGGCAGACCCAATCAGAGTCTTCATTCTAGAGGCAGACCCAATCAAAGTGCTGGTTAACCTGTGTATGCACTGTGCACCTCTGGACTCTGGGTGGTCGGTCCGTTGTTCTGAGACCACCAGCAGCTTCTTTGTTTGACGTGTCTGTCTTCTCTACCAGCTACACCACCTTTCAGGTCTCCTTTCCACCAATACAGTGCCAGCGCTCCCCTCCTCAGGATCCACCAAACCGGTTAAGAACGGGCCCCTCCTTCCACTGGAGCGAGAGCCGAGCGATCACATATCTGGGTGTTGGTGGTCGTTGGTCCGGAAGCAGGATTCAGCGGACCATAGATAACACCAGCATGGTGGAACACGGCCGTCCTTCAGCAGGCCACGGATGGGCCATTTCGCCACGGCTGTCATACTCGCTCATTCTCCTGCTTTCTGGGAAACGGCAGCGTCCGACAACTTAACAGCAGCGCTGTTGGCTTTTTGCCACTTCTGTCACAAGCTCCATGGTTCCAGAGCAGCAAGTTCATGGGCTGGAACAGAGGAACAGTGCGGTGGCGGTTGAAGATTTTGGCGCCGCGTTGGTGGAAACGGGCTATCATTTATATTTACATTTATGGCATTTAGCTGACGCTCCTATCCAGGTGGGCCAACGTAGTGTTAGGAGTCTTGCCCAAGGGCTCTTATTGGTGTAGCTCAGCATAGTCACCCAGACTGGGATTCGAACCCCAGTCTCCCACACGAGGTGGCACCCTGAGTAGTAACACCCTGGTGTTACCCACTGAGCTCCACTATAGCATCGAGGGGCCTTCTCACAGTGGAAGGACGGACAAAAAGACCTGTGGATGTTCTCAGAGTGGGCTTCACGAGTGGTAGTGGGTCTCCCAGGTGGTCGTTAGGACCTTCCAGTTTATCCGTACTCTGGAAACACCTGCTTCGTTTTCTCCTGCAAGTGGATTAGCTTGCCTAACCTGCTCAAATCCATCTCCTGGTTGGATGAAACTGGCATTATGAGTGGAATTGAATTTTGATTTTGATCATTGACTGGAAATGAAGGGGGTCAGTGTAGCACAGAACAGTGCAGCAAAATACAGACAGATAATAATTCAGAGTTTCGGACACGGGGGGTCATTTTGTCCAGTTTATTTCTTCTTCAGATAAGAACTTCAATTAATCAAAATGCCTTACAAACAGAGTTTATGGCTCGAAAACACAGCGAGAGCGAGACTTCTCGTTACAAAGACTCCCTCCCAGGCTTCCCTCCTCCGTCCTCCATCACGGACCTAAAGGTTCGGACACGGTACCATCTTCATTAAGCCGTCTTCCCTCTGTGTCACAGTTTAAGGCCAAAGGGTACGTCAACGCTACATTAAAAAAACCAGCTTAAAACATCATTCCGACGCGCCGCTTCCCGTTACACATCATCGACACGGACTCAACGCTCATGACAACACACAAACTTGCTACGTAAAGACGCCGACAAAGTTCATCTCGTTTCTCTTTTTCTGTCGGTAAGAAATGTACATCCTGGGCTTTGACGGGCAGAGGGACGGAGTAAGCCTCGCAGGGCTCGCACAGAGGTGTCAGGCTGGGGACGCGTTCCGTTACTTCATGCACAGGCATCCATATCAATGCGCTCATCGCGCGTCATTTACAGTGTTCTCTTCCGGACCAGCATACATCCCAAGATTAATTCAGTCCATAGAGACGGTACCGCAACCGATCTACTCTACACCACCCCGCTCACGCACACGCACACTCACCATGTACCTAAACCAGAGAGCCAGAGTGAACGAAGGCCAAATGAAAGGCATGTCATCCACAGAGAACCCAAAAAAAAAGCAACAGGGACGGATGGACAGGCAATCGGACGGGCGAGGAAGAAAACTAAACTGTGCTCAGAAGAAATAATCATAAAAATAATAATAATAATTAAAACAAAACAAAACAAGGGTAAACCAGTGAAGCAGTCCGGCCGGTTAGCTCCGGTTCCAGACAAATATACAGGGTGCTCCACTGCAGCCCCCAGCGGACGCTTCCTGATCCTCGTTATCATCATTCCCAGCCTCTCTGCTGACCTCTGGCTGGGGCCACGTTCACCATAGGGCTGGAACAGTAGAAGCAGAAGTGGGAGGGTCCCTGTAAAGTCTCCGCCCACTAAAAACCCCCCTTCTGAAACGGGGGTGAAACACAGAGGGGTGAGGGGTGGAGTGAGGTTTGGGGGGGCAGTATAGAGGTGGGGGCTGGGCTCCAGTCCGGCTGGCTTAGCGGTTGTTTTTGGTGGCCTCCTTGGCTGCCAGTATGAGCGGCGTCAGGCTGGACAGGGGCTTGGCCACTTTGAGGAACTGGTGCTGTGGAGAGAGGAAACCAAAGGAGGCGTTAGAGGAGCACAAGCATTTCACCGTTACTCTGTTAACGCGGTGTTAATTACTCGCTCGGGTGGAGTTTAGACACGGCTACTCATAGAATTATACAGTCCACCTTAAATACCCTCCGGGATGGAGCTTTACAGGAGGAGGAGCCAGCTGTCTTAAGCTGCAGTGGATGACTCCCACAAGAGGGCAACAATCCGCTTTTGGAGCACCATGGAAACAAACTACATGCCCGGAGATGCCGTCTCCAGTCAGGCAAGGCAGGCAAATGCTTGGGGCCACAGGCTCACCGGACAATGAGCCACCTTGTGTGTTTAAGGTGGTAGTAACTTCCGGCTCCTGCAGATGGCGCTGCTGCTTCAGGATGGCGGGGCTATAAGTA
>JAMWET010001702.1:20000-50000 GCA_024036415.1 Prochilodus magdalenae | reverse complement strand
TTCAGCAGGAAATGCATGTGCAGAAGTCCTTTACAGGACAGCATGTACTCTGATCTCTGCCAGCCTCCAGGAACAATAAGAGGGGCCAGTGTCAGACACCAAACACGTCTTAGAGTTGGGATAACTGGAAAACACTGTCAGTTCGATTATTTTTGTGATGCTAAAATCTTAAAGCACTTGGAAACGAATCTTTAGTTTCCTAAACATGGATTAGGCCTAACCCTTTTCACATCCCTGCTCAAGATTATCCATCAGCTGGGAAACCAGCCCTCGGTGCAGCAGTCTTTAAGCCGGATGTGATCACAGCTCCCTCTACTGGTGAAACATCTCTGTTACTGCTGGATCCAAACTAATGAGGCATCTAGAATACTGAAATGAGGCTTGTTACATAATCGCCTAATACACTGTATCCTGATCCTGGAAGACCACCGTGCTGCCACATTCCGGTGATTTCCTGCCAACACACACCCACTTCCACCCGGAGGGGTTTGTTTATGAGCGGATTAGTCGGATCAGGTGTGTTGGGAGCAGGGCAGGGCAGGGACTACAGTGTGTAGTGCAGTGTGTAGTGTGTGTTTCTCTGCACACTTTGTTGGCCCACTCTGCTCTGCAGTGGTCAGGACCCCCAGAATGGGGGACAGCGTGTGGACACCGTGTTCAAACAATCCAGCAGCACTGCTGTGTCTGATCCACACACCAGAACCACACACACTAACACACCACCACCACGTGGGTGCCACTGACTGCAGTGCTGAGAATGATCCACCACCCACATCATACCTGCTCTGTGGTGGTCCAGTGGGGGTCCTGACCATTGAAGAACAGGGTAATACAGTACACAGAGAAACAGATGGACCACAGTCTGGACCTGTACACCTACAGAGTGTCCTGTATGGTCAGTGGAGCTGATACAGTGGACAGTGAGTGCAGATACATGGAGATGTTCACCGTCGTGGCTGACCAGTGTATATGCATGTGTTGTGCTCTTGATGAGTCTGGGGTGTACTAACTGAGTTTGACAGAGCCGTCCATGCCCAGCAGGATGTTGTCGCTCTTGATGTCTCTGTGGATCACCTGGTTGGAGTGCAGGAACTCCAAGGCTTGTAGACACTGAGAAAGAGATACAAGAGTCCTCACTGAGAAATAAATACAGGTATACTGGTCAAGTATATGTACAGTGGGCACGAACTGGACAACTCTGGGCAACTCTATGGGAAATCATGTTACGTTTCTATGCCACATGGAAGAAGGACTTCCTTTCGGCTCATGTGGCATAAAAACGTAACATGTCCAAACAAAACAAGCTTGGATTCTCAGCATCCATGGTAATGTCCATTTTAGGCCTGGACTACATCCAGGACCACCTGGAGGAGGGCAGGTGAAGCAGGATGGGGTTAGTGAACAGATCAGACAGATTGATCCTGAGTTTGTGGGTACATAGACCACAGTATAGAAACATATACACACGCCCTCGTGACTGGCGAGCGTCTCTTTATACAAACACTCTTTCCTTTTATGGTACATGTGTTCGGCTGGTTTATGTTTATGAACAGAGACCTACAGATGCGGTACAGTAGAGGAAACTCATAAGTGATCCGGGTTAAACCAAAACTTTGCTTCTTTGCAAAAAGTTATTTTAAAACCAAAACCTTTCTTCCTGCTTCTTTGTGCTGAAAAATGATTTGATTTTATAGTTCAGACTAATGAATGAGCTAATGGTGAAGAGACCTGAGTCCCTCTCCTGCAGTGTTCCTGTGGCTGAAATGATGATGTGAATACGTAAAAAAACCTAAACAATGTTAGCACTAAGCCAGATATAAACCATACTTTCTAGTACTCTCCAGACTTCAGTGGATGAGAAGGAACATTACTAGTAAAGGTCTCTCCATACTTAAGTACATCTGAGAGTACATACTTTAGTACTGTTCCTCCATACTTATAACATCTGAATGACATAATAGTACTGTTACTCTCCATACTTAAGTACATTCTGAAGGTACGTACAAGTACTGTTAACTCTCCATACTCCTGTACTCTCCATACTGTCACTACATCTGAAAAGAAGTACATCTGACTTTAGTACTTGGTACTGGTACTCTCCATACTTAAGTACATCTGAAGGTACATACTTTAGTACTGTTACTCTCCATACTTCAGTACATCTGAAGGTACATACTTTAGTACTGTTACTCTCCATACTTAAGTACATCTGAAGGTACATATTGTAGTACTGTTACTCTCCATACTTAAGTACATCTGAAGGTACGTACTTTAGTACTGTTACTCTCCATATTTAAGTACATCTGAAGGTACATACTTTAGTACTGTTACTCTCCATACTTAAGTACATCTGAAGGTACATACTTTAGTACTGTTACTCTCCATACTTCAGTACAATCTGAAGGTACATAGGTAACATACTTTAGTACATGTTACTCTCCATACTTTAGTTACATCTGAAGGGTACATTACTTTCGTACACTGTTACTCTCCATACTTCAGTAACATCTGAAAGGTACATAAAATATAAAAAACCGGTTATACTGTAGTAATGTTCCTCTCGCATACTTAAGTAATCTGAAAGGTTAACATATTGTAGTAGTATGTTACTCTCCATACTTAGTAGTACATCTGAAATGGTATCGTACTTTAAAGTACTGTTTTTACTCTCCATATTTAAGTACATCTGAGGTACATACTTTTTAGTACTGTTTACCCATCTCCATACTTGTTAGTACATCTGAAGGTACATACTTTAGTACGTTACTCTCCATACTTAAGTACATCTGAAGGTACATATTGTAGTACTGTTACTCTCCCATACTTAAGTACATTCTGAGGTACGTACTTTTTAGTACTGTTACTCTCCATATTTAAGTACATGCTGGAAGGTACATACTTTAGTACTGTTAACTCTCCATAACTTCAGTACATCTGAAAGGTACATACTTGTAGTACTGTTACTCTCCATACTTAAAGTACGTAGTCTGGAAAGGTAACATACATACTTTAGTAACTGGTACTCTCCATAATACTTAAGTACATCTGAAATGTACATACTTTTAGTACTGGTACTCTCTCCATACTTTAAGTACATCATTGAAGGGTACATTACACTTTAAGTACTGTTTACTCTCCATACTTAAGTACATCTGAAGGATACATACTTTTAGTTACTGGTTACTCTCCATAACTTAAGTTACATTCTGAAAAATTATGTACATACTTTAGTACTGGTACTCTCCATACTTAAGTACATCTGAATGTACATACTTTAGTACTGGTACTCCAGTGGAGGACTAAAGGGGGGAGCTTCATATTAGGGGAGGTAAGGAAATACTGACATGCCCAAGTACCATAGTAATATTTTTTTTGGCTCTGTGTCAAACCTCAAAAACTATTAGTGCAGTGGCTGTTTAATTGCTGGCTGTGTTTGACCCAAGCACTAGAGGTCAGTGTTGTAAGTGTTGTTTACTCAGCCATCCACTCTAATGTCAACACATAGCATAACACCCTAAGCACAGTTAGCATCCGCCAGCCTGTGCTTAGGGTGGTGCGTTTGTGCCCTATGACAGTTTTTAACAGGAGGACAAATGAAACCACCACCGCTCTCACCTCTCGGCACACGGCAGCGATCTGAGCCTCGTCCATGCACGTCTCAGTCACCACATCGGTCAGAGAGCCTCCAGCCAGATACTCCATCACCACCCACAGCTCGTCGCCCACCAGGTAACTACGGGAACCAGACAGCATCACTTCAACACATCACGGTACCGAGGGAGGACACAGGGTAGCCATAGCACCGCGACAATGGCGGCCTGGCACGGCACATAAGCGCATTAGCAGTGAGATGGAGCAGGTAACTATGGAGACGAAGAAAGCCAACCGTCTGCTCCCACCGGCACCATTACAGCTCAAACCATGAGGGTTACTATGGAAACAGCTAAACCCTCCATGGATAGGCAATAACTGGGAATGAGTCCAGAAAGGCATGGAGCAGAAAGTGGCGCTTGTGCGGCGCTCCTTCTGAACAGAGGACATTAACACCGTTTATGACAAATTCCTCTGCGCGTTGGAACACAAGGACACCGCAGCTCCCTAAACCGAATCCAGAAGTTCATTTTGGAGCATCCCACGTGCCACGGTCGACTCACCTGTCCAGGTAGTTTACAATATTGGGGTTTTTGTTTTCCCTCATGACCAAGATCTCGTTGATGATGAGCTCCTTCTTAGGCTGCTGCTGCAGGTTCATCTGCTTGATGGCCACCTGGAAGACAGGAAGAGCGTTTTGGAACTTGAACATCAAAGAACAGGGAGGCTCTTACAGGAGTCCAACAGGCTTCTCTCTGACTCGCTCTGATTGGTCTGTACCATCTCTGAAGCTGTCCTCTCACCTCTTGTCCCGTGGCGATGTCTATTGCTGTGTAAACTGTTCCGGATGCCCTGCAAGCGAGAAGACGAAGAGACACGTGTTCAGTTTCAGTTTTCAAACTTTGGCACTGTTAATTATTTTTATTTATTTATTTATTTTCATTTTAATGGATTTTTTTTGGGAAAAGGAGAAACTAGGATGCTTTTTAAAAGTCTTTATGAGTAATTTGATATTCACCGATGCCGCTTTCTACGCTCTATTACTGATACATACACCTGATCCATTAACACAGGCGAAAACATGGTTCCTAGCTGACCTATACGTCCTGATATTTACACAAATACATTTTTTACACGCTTTATTTTGGTAAAACCCAACAAATAAGATGCTCCTCGTGACTGAGTGGCTCTCAGCTGTGGGTCTTATGTAACTCAAGAAGAGTTAGTTTTGTTTACCTACTATAAACAGGCATATTTAGTATTTACCGTTATGTAATCAGTCATAACAATCCGGTACCAGAGCTCACGTGAACGTAAACTATCAGAGCTGAACGGTATGTAGATAAACCTGGGCTGTGTACATGTGAGCACCCAGCAGCTTCACTGGAGGCAGAAATAGAGCTACGCCTGGTTTCACTTCCTAATGTCTCAAGTCGTTTAGCTTGTACAGCGTCACCCGTGCTGCATCTCTGAACGTCAGACCCTGCCATGCCTGGTTTCCAGCCTGCTTGAAGCAGGAAGACTAGGGTTGCCACCTTTTAGAAATTAAATTAGGATGGGGGGCAACCCTAAGCAAGACCCCTCAGCTGACTGATAGAGCTGCACTTCAGGAGGGGATAGTGGGTACACTAGCTTAGCTACCTGATCGCTATGCTAGCTAAAGGCTGTGACTGCCTTGCACTGCCTCAGTAACAATCCGGACTGACATAAACTCAAACTGTAAGAGCTTCACAACAGCAGGTGAGTGATTACTGAGAGAAGTGGTTCAGCTCCAGTTAGCAGCTCCAGTTAGCAGCTCCCGTTAGCAGCTCCCGTTAGCAGCTCCCGTTAGCAGCTCCCGTTAGCAGCTCCCGTTAGCAGCCCCATTAGCAGCTCCCGTTAGCAGCTCCCATTAGCAGCTCCCGTTAGCAGCTCCCGTTAGCAGCTCCCGTTAGCAGCTCCCGTTAGCAGCTCCCGTTAGCAGCTCCCGTTAGCAGCTCCCGTTAGCAGCTCCCATTAGCAGCTCCCGTTAGCAGCTCCCGTTAGCAGCTCCCGTTAGCAGCTTCCGTTAGCAGTTTCCGTTAGCAGCCCCATTAGCAGCTCCCGTTAGCAGCTCCCGTTAGCAGCTCCCATTAGCAGCTCCCATTAGCAGCTCCAGTTAGCGTCTTCCGTTAGCATCTACAGTTTTCCCACCAAATTCCACTTGTACAGATTCAGGCATGACTGCTGCTTTTCATCCTACACTGCGGACAGCTCTAGATACACCAGTGCATGTGCCCACCAGAAATCGCTTTGATGGTGACGGCTATGGGTATCCGTATTCCCGTTACCAGTATGTGCGCTAGATATTGATACCTGGGCAACGAAATTAAAATCTAGAATAAATATGCACGAGTGCATGGGAAGAAAAAATGCATAGGGATTGTTCCATCCGGCTCTGTTTCCTACTGAACGTGCGGGCAGGAAGAGAATTCCAAACATGCATGGTCATTTAGACTGCCCACTCATAATTGGCCATTCGTAGAGACTGATGTGTTAGTCAGCTAAATGATTTCAACTGATGTGAATTTAATCCAGCAGTGCTGGCATATCTAATCCGGTATCAGACTCACCCCTGGCCAATCTTCTCAAAGCGGGTGTACTTCTTCTTAGGATCCCCCACACTGACGATACTCCCTGGACATGGAGGAAGAGAGGGAGCACAGTAAGACTACAGCAGGTCAACAGCATTAAGACAGGTGATGCAGTGTGAACAGCAGGATAGAGAGACTGGACCTCTCAGAGGGGGAATGATAAAGGGCTATGAACTGATTTCCACTACTGCCAGATGTGGTCCAGATGTGAACGGAGTTATAGAGAATGGGTTTGGTGGGAAATGCCCTGTTCTAGATAAACCAAAGAGTCGGCTCTGTTCACAGTGGTGGTGAATGGAACCAGGCGTCCATCTCTAAAGCTCCCACTCAAAGTTATTGCATGGAATGGTTATGGATACGCAGCCTGGGGCTGCTGTAGGTTACAGTATCGTCAAGCCGGGGCGATATCTTGTGGCTATGTTGGTTCTCATGGAGGTACACGCCATTAGGTACGGTTCAGTCACAGGGGGACTCAGAGTTTGAGGTTTGTAAAGTTTGAACAGACGGAATGCACTGGGGGTGGGCGATACGGCAAATATCACAGTATCACACAATTCATCAGAGCGTTTTCATGATACAAGATAGGAATCGTGATGATGTCCATGGTTGGACGGATGTAATTAAATACATAGTCAATCAGAGCTCTTATACGCTCATCATCAAAAGCTGCACCCAGAAGGAGGTGTGGGATTGCAGGTGTGTTGGTAAGGAAGATAAAGGTGACCAGGATCAATAACTGGTGATAAGTTTAGACTGATATGATCAATATTTATTGAGCTACACATACAGAAGTCTGTCTCTCAGTATGGCGTTGGGCCGCCGTGTTTGCTAACCCAACACGCCAGACGTCTCGGTATGGAGCTGTAGAGGTTCCTAATGGAGTCCTGTGATAATCCATCCCATGCAGCTTGAACATCCCTCCTCACACAGTTCCTGCAGATGGTGCGGTAGGGGTGGAGGTGGAGGGACACCAGGCCTTCTGGACGTGTGACCACAAACCGTTCATCTCGATGCTGACCACGGTGCCTCCACACACGGATTCGTTGGGTGTCTCCACCAAGACTAAAGCGGGACTCGTCACTGAAGATGACCCGCTGCCGATCTGAGTCACTCCATGACAGTCTGGTACGACACCACTGCAGTCTTTGGTGACGGTGACGTGGTGTTAGGGACAGTGGTGGTAATGGTCTGTGTGCATGTAGTCCCGATGGTGCTGCACTAACAGGATGACTCATGGAGGCACCACTGCTCGCTGGATGTCTGTAATGGTGGCTGTTGGGTCGGTCAGATACAGGGATAAGGCCCGTCCTCACTCATGCCTCAGGATGTCAAACCCACCCGCCAGGTTTCATTCCTGTCAGGTTGATTCCTTCTGGGTGCAGCTATTTGCGCAACTATAATCAGAGTATATGATAAAAGCACATCACGATAACGATACCAAACCCCCATATCGCCCACACCCATGTAGACTATTTACAAAGACGCTGTTTAAATAAACTAATAAATCAAACGACTGCTGAAAATCAGGATAGAATACCATACTGCCCACCCCCAAACACAGGACGCAGGACAAGCAGGAAGGGACCTGTTTGGGAAAGACATCATCTGGTTTGGTAAAGGTGAAGGCTGTGAAGTAAACATCTTGGTAAAGACCAAAGAGGACACAGGCTGTAGACAGAACGTGGTTTACGAGGTCCGATTGTCACTTCAGGCCACACAGGGAACACACACACACACAGGGAGCGCTGTCAGTTCAGTGGAAAAGCCTGGCAACCACTGAAAGGTGGGCAGTTTACGAGCCCTGGCTGAAAGGAAGGAAGGAAGGAAGGACACACTGGATGGCTGACTTGTTTTGATGCAGCATCCCTTTCTTACCAGTAGAGGGCGACCTTAGCACGTCTGAAGCATGGGTGTTTAAAACACAGGCTCTTAGAAAAGCACAGTGATCATTAAGGTCACTCGTTCAGGAGGAGTGAGTCGTAACAGCATATCGACTTAAACAGGAAACGCTGTCATATAAAAAACAAAGATCATGAGACAACATGGATACGACTCAATAACGAAACGTGCATCAGACCCGGCCATGACAGCGACTGGCCAGTGCCACAAGACCACAGTGTTCTGCTCCACATCGCTAATCAGCTAAGACGGGTTTTACACTGGAGCTACGAGGCGAACGCAGCCAAGCAGCAATAAGACAACAAACGCTTTCATAGAGTTTTCTTTTTAAGCCCTTACTTCATCCTTCCTCCCCGATCTAACTCCTTTACATGATTCATTTCATGGGAACAGAACATTTTAGGCGTGTGTACACAGAAAAGAAGTGCACTATATATGTATATGTGTATGTATAGGATTCAGCTATTCAGCCTATAGCAGTTTGGCTCCACCCACTATGTATACACCTATTTAGACTATTGCATTTTGGCTCCACCCACTGTGTATCCACCTATTCAGCCTATAGCAGTTTGTCTCCACCCACGGCATATTAATCTACTCAGCCTATAGTAGTTTGGCTAAACCCAGTATGGATATACTTTCTGAGCCTAAAGCAGTTTGGCCCCGCCCACTGTGTATCCACCTATTTAGCTTTAGCAGTTTGGCTCCACCCACTGTGTATCCACTTATTCAGCCTATAGCAGTTTGGCTCCACCCACTATAGATATACTTTGAGCCTACAGCAGTTTGGCCACGCCCACTGTGTATCCACCTATTCAGCCAATAGCAGTTTGGCTCCACCCACTGTGTATCCAACCATTCAGTTTGGCTAAACCCAGTATGGATACACCTTTTGAGCCTCCACCCACTATGTATACACCTATTTAACCTATTGCATTTTGGCTCCACCCACTGTGTATCCACCTATTCAGCCTATAGCAGTTTTTCTCCACCCACGGCGTATTAACCTATTCAGCCTATAGCAGTTTGGCTAAACCCAGTATGGATACACCTTTTGAGCCTCCACCCACTATGTATACACCTATTTAGCCCATTGCAGTTTGTCTCCACCCACTATCCACCTATTCAGCCTATAGCAGTTTGTCTCCACCCACGGCGTATTAACCTATTCAGCCTATAGCAGTTTGGCTAAAGCCAGTACGGATACACCTTTTGAGCCTCCATCCACTATGTATACACCTATTTAATCTATTGCATTTTGGCTCCACCCACTGTGTATCCACCTATTCAGCCTATAGCAGTTTGTCTCCACCCACGGCGTATTAACCTATTCAGCCTATAGCAGTTTGGCTAAACCCAGTGTGGATACACTTTTTGAGCCTAAAGCAGTTTGGCTCCACCCACTGTGCATCCAACTATTCAGCCTATAGCAGTTTGGCTCCGCCCACTGTGCGTCCAACTATTCAGCCTGTAGCAGTTTGGCTAAACCCAGTATGGATAAACCTTTTGAGCCTCCACCCACTATGTATACAGCTATTTAGCCTATAGCAGTTTGTCTCCACCCACGGCGTATTAACCTATTCAGCCTATAGTAGTTTGGCTAAACCCGGTATTGGTACACCTTTTGAGCCTCCACCCACTATGTATACACCTATTTAGACTATTGCATTTTGGCTCCACCCATGGTGTATCCACCTATTCAGCCTATAGCAGTTTGGCTAAACCCAGTATGGATACACTTTTTGAGCCTATAGCAGTTTGCCTCCACCCACTGCGTATCCACCTATTCAGCCTATAGCAGTTTGTCTCCACCCATGGCGTATTAACCTATTCAGCCTATCGAAGTTTGTCTCCACCCACGGCGTATTAACCTATTCAGCCTATAGCAGTTTGGCTCCACCCACTGTGCATCCACCTATTCAGCCTATAGCAGTTTGTCTCCACCCACGGCGTATTAACCTATTCAGCCTATAGCAGTTTGCCTCCACCCACGGCGTAGTAACCTATTCAGCCTACAGCAGTTTGGCTAAACCCAGTATGGATACACCTTTTGAGCCTCCACCCACTATGTATACACCTATTTAGCCTATTGCATTTTGGCTCCACCCACTATGTAGAACTACAGAGTGCTCCTGTATGGTCAGTGGAGCTGAGAGGACGGTTTTCCTGAGTGCTAATTGATGTGGAATAAGCTTCCTTCACTTGTAGCTCCGGTGTAAAGCTCGGCCGGCTTGGCCGACCCGGTACACGTGTGCACCGTTGATGTGGACGGAGCGGTCCGATCAGCTTCCTGTATTAGTATGGGGTCGTGTTTAACGGCGGTGACTCTTACGTAGTTTCTCCAGGATCTCCTCGTCTGACATCTTCTTCTTGCGGGTTTTGTCTGCGCTGCGGGGGGCGGTGCTGGAGGGAGTGGGGGTGGGGCTGCCGCCCTCAGCCGGCGGAGGGGAGATGGGAGAGGTTGCCGCGTCTGTGGTGGGGGCGGGAGGCAGCGGCTCGATTACCGAGCGGGTGTATATCTGAACAGAGAGGGGGAAGATGAAGGGAATGAGAGCGGTTTCAGAAAGCAGCGCTAATGAAACACAGCACATTACGTATTACCGGCAGGGCCAGCCAGTCAGGGATCAGGGCCTCCGCTGGCCCGCGGGGGCATTCTGGGAAAAAGCTGATTCACCACACTCAAAGAGACCACAGTACACGCACACCACAGGCAGACTGGCCAAGCCAGATTAGGGCTCACCGTTAATCTAGACTGTTCTAAATACCCAGCCTGCTTTTAGGACCCTTATTATTCGTTAACCCTTTAGGGGTGGAACCAGCAGACGTGGTCCGGAGTTAGGCAGAAAGAATAAACATCTGTTACAGCTGTGCATGTTTCTGTTGTTGCTCGACATCGAATAAAGAGAGAACAACCATGAATTGTATAAACAGAGAATTAAATATATACACTGTACTGCCAAAAGTATCCGCTCGTCTGCCTTCACACGCATATGAACTTGAGTGACGTCCCATTCTTAATCCATAGGGTGTAATATGATGTCGCCCCACCCTCTACAGCTACACCAGCTCCACCTCTGAATGTGTTTACGGGAACTGTCTTCCAGAAGTCAGACCCTGATGTTGGACGAGAAGGCCTGGCTCTCAGTCTCCGCTCTAATCCATCCCAAAGGTGTTCTATCGGGTGGAGGTCAGGACTCTGTGCAGGCCGGTCCAGTTCCTCCACACCAGACTCGCTCCTCCATGTCTTTATGGAGCTTGCTCTGTGCACTGGTGTGCGGTCATGCTGGAACAGGAAGGGGCCGTCCCCAAACTGTCCCACAAAGTTGGGAGCATGGTTCAGAGTCTCTTGGTCTGCTGAAGCATTAGGAGTTCCTCTCACTGGAACAAAGGGGCGGAGCCTAACTCCTGAAGACCAACCCCTCCACCAAACTTTACACTCGGCACAGTGCAGTCAGACAAATACCGTTCACCTGGTGACCGCCAAACCCAGACTCGTCCATAGACGGAGAAGCGTGATTCGCCGCTCCAGAGAACACGCCTCCACTCTTTCAGTAATGCCTGTATGCCTAGGTGATGGGTTTTCCACACCTGTGACCATGGAAGTGATTGGGACAGCTGAATTCAGAGATGTGGATAGGGGAGTGAATACTTTTGGCAGTGTAGTGTATATACTTATATCAATAAGTAGTATTAACTGAAAGGGGGAGTGGTTCAGTACCAGCAGCAGCCCGGGTCTGGAGTTCTCCGAGGGAGAATTATAAAGGGCTATAAATAATCCCCTCCAGTTTCCCGGCAGGTCAGCGAAGCCGGAGAAGGCACAGGACTGTAGTTTTCCCTAGGGGGGAGCTCTACCCACAATACCTGCATAATTAATCACATGGTCCAGATGTAAACAGAGTCTTTCGGAGTGGGTTGGGTGTGTGGTGTTAGACTGCATAGGCTCAGATGTTCTTCACAGTGGTGGTGATGGGAACCCGGGGGGTCTCCAAGTCTACAGCACACATGGAGCCATTATATGTCCTATCAAACCCACCAAAAACCCACACACGTCTTCTGGGTTCATATGTGGAATGTTAACGATGTTAAAGGAGCAATATGCAGAATGAGTCTGACATTTCAGAATTAACATTATCAACACGATGCGAAGAAATAACGGTGTTGATGCTTTAGACGTAAAGACCAGTCTCGTAATACCACTGGGTACCTCAAGAGGCAACAGTGAGACACTATTGTTGACTCGTCCCTATGGCAACACATTCAAAAACCAAGGAAACCGGAGATACTCCTGGTGAGCAAAGTGATGAAAGTGATGAAGCTGGATGGCTGGGCAGTAACCAGGGGGGGAGTATGTGACCAGGGAGAGGGAATGGCTGTGTGGAGTAGGACCTCAACAGACTGCATTATTTTGCATATTGCTCCTTTAATGTAGTAGATCCATAAAGTTACATTCTTTGGGAACTCTGTTATCTTGCATCACCCTTCCATGATCATCTCAACCATAAATGGTGCTTATTAACTAATACACATCTGTAAAATAATTAATACCATTAATAACATTAATAACCATTTCCTGTAGCAACTTCCTGTGGGGGAGCTTTTAAAGGTGGACGTCTGGTTTCATTCACCGTCACTGTGAACAATTCTGACTCAGTAAGTTCTGCACCAGACGGACTCGGAATGACTCTGTTTACATCTCGTTATGGAATTATGGGGGACAGAACGACGAGGCATTAACGTCAGATTCCGAGAGAGGCTGCTCAGGCGCGTTTCTGTTCCGCTCGGTACAGCTGTGTGACCTGTCCTGTAGCGCTACGGCTCGGTTGTGTCCTCGGTCCAGGTCCATTTTAAGAAGCTGAGCTGGATCATGTGGTTTAACTCACTTTAGGAGGAAAAACAACCAGGAGGGAGTCAGGTGCAGTCAGCTGTTACACACCGAGCCAACACGGCGCCGAGAGGGGGGGGGAGAGAGAGAGAGAGAGAGAGAGAGAGAGAGGACATAAGAGACAGAAAGATGCACAGAGAGAGAGAGGTAGAGACATGAAGAGAGAGGTAAAAAAAGACAGACAGACAGACAAAGCTGCGGAGAGAGAGGTAGAGGAAGAAGGAGAGACAGAATGAGAGACACAGAGACAGAGACACAGTGAGAGGAGGAGAGAGGACGATAGAGAGAAAGATGAGAGAGACAGACAGACAAAGACGGGGGGGAGAGACACAGAGGAATAGAATGAGAGAATGAGAGAGAGACATAGAGATAGAGAGACACAGAGAGAGAAAGAGAGAGAGATGCAGAGAGAGAAAGAGAGAGATGCAGAGAGAGAAAGATGCAGACAGAGACAGAAACAGATAGACAGAGAGAGAAAGAGAGCCCAAGAGGTAGAGACATAGAGAGAGGAAAAGAAAGACAGAGAGACAGACAGACAAAGACGGGGGGAGAGAGACAGAGAATGAGAGAGAGATATAGAGATAGAGAGGAAGAGAGAGGACGATGCAGACAGAGAGACAGAGACAGAGAGAGGAGAAAGAGAGAGAGACAGACAGACGAGGGAGAGACAGGAAGAGAGAGGGAGAGGAAGAGAAAGAAGGAGACAGAGACAGAGAGACAAACAAAGACAGAGAGACAGAGGGAGAGAGACTGGGGGGAGAGGCAGTGAGAGGGATAGAGAGAAAGAGAGAGACACAGAGAGGGAGAAATAGAGAAAGAACGAGAGACCAGGAGAGAGAGAGAGACACACACAGAGGGAGAGGGACAGGAAGAGAGAAGTAGAGGGGGAGAGAGAGAAATGGAAAAGAGAGAGACTGAACGAACAGCTACAGAACCGCTCTTCTCCGGCTCTACCACGAAGTCAGGAGTGCTTTGTGGGACCTGTGGGTTAGAACCGGTTCCCTCAGGCCTCCACGTCTGAAGGAGCGACTGTCTGCGTCTCTAATCTGAGAACAAAAGCGACCCTTGTGTGTGCGGTTCTGCTCCCTGACTCCAGCAGCAGGAGAGAGGAGCATCCGCCTGCTCATTATCCCCACCTCTCACACAGCGCGCGGCCCGACGCCTTTAATCTGGTTACGGGAGCGCTGACGGGGCGCGCGCCTCTACAGGCAGCGCACTGTTTAACATTTATGAGCTACAGGATAAAAATAAATCCAGCAGGCAAAACAAATCACAGCGGGAGACACGCTGCAGCAGGGCCCGACCCAACTGTCTCCACGCTGGAGCCCGCTGGAGCGTACAGGAACCGGTACCAGGTCAAGCCCAGGTCAAGCCCAGGTCAAGCCCAGGTCAAGCCCAGGTCAAGCCCAGGTCACACGACACCTGCAACAAGACATTCATCACTCCACGTCACTCGAGATCATCCCAGAGCAGTCTGTCGGGAAACGCGAGTTCAGCCCCGTATACGGGGGCACTGAAGGGGCAGGGCACCAGGAAGACTCCCTGAGGGCATCAGGAGAACCACTGAGAGGAACAGGGAGCCCACCTTTTTGTCTGAGCTCCAAGAGAGGGGCTTATCAGGAGTCATCCAGCCCACGCTGCAAACTCACAACACCTCAAATAAAATCTCATCACACGTATACAATCAAACCGCACATCTGTCATTCAGTACAGTGTCCACTATAATTACATTTACCCAGACACCACTGTTATTCATTTATTCAGTAACCACGACCGTGTAGTCAGTAACCACGACCGTGTAGTCAGTAACCATGACCGTGTAGTCAGTAACCACGACCGTGTAGTCAGTAACCACGACCGTGTAGTCAGTAGCTGAAATATGATTATTCAGTATGTACCATAATAAGCAGCTAAACTTTATTTATGACTCATTTATTTTATAAATTACCTAGCACCTTATTAAGTCAGTTATTTTAGGAACTAGCTAATGGTTTCATTATCTACTGTATTATTCAGTACCTACTTCTAATTGATTCAATAATTGATCAAATACACCGTTTTAATTAACCATATATAAACCATTTTTAATTTATACCAACTTTTATACATTATTCAGTAACACCGATAAACTATTCAATTATTTAGGGTTTTATTTTAAAAAATATAAATGACTATATATTATTCAGCAACAACTATTTATTATTCAATAATTATTCTAATAACCACTAAACTAACAATTATTATGGAGAGACTATGGATTACTCAGTAACTACAACAAACTTAGAATTTTTTATAAATGATTAAGTATTTATTTTTAATAAATTATTATTAAAAATAAAAATAAAATTATTAAAAAATATTATAAATTATTCAATACCCACTATGAATTATTTAGTATCTACTGTGAATTATTCAGTATCCACTATGAATTATTTAGTATCTACTATGAATTTTTCAGTATCTACTTTAAATTATTCAGTATCCACTATGAATTATTCAGTATCCACTATGAATTTTTCAGTATCTACTATGAATTTTTCAGTATCTACTTTAAATTATTCAGTATCCACTATGAATTATTCAGTATCTACTATGAATTATGAAGTATCTACTATGAATTATGAAGTATCTACTATGAATTATTCAGTATCCACTATGAATTGTTCAGCATCCACTATGAATTATTCAGTATCTACTATGAATTATTCAGCATCCACTATGAATTATTCAGCATCCACTATGAATTATTCAGTATCCACTATGAATTATTCAGCATCCACTATGAATTATTCAGTATCCACTATGAATTATTCAGTATCCACTATGAATTATTCAGTATCCACTATGAATTATTCAGTATCCACTATGAATTATTCAGTATCCACTATGAATTATTCAGTATCTACTATGAATTATTCAGTATCCACTATGAATTATTCAGTATCTACTATGAATTATTCAGTATCTACTATGATTTATTTAGTATCCACTATGAATTATTCAGTATCCACTATGAATTATTCAGTATCCACTATGAATTATTCAGTATCTACTATGAATTATTCAGTATCTACTATGAATTATTCAGTACCTACTATGATTTATTTAGTATCCACTATGAATTATTTAGTAAACGTATTCAATCAAACCACATATCCGTCATTCATTTGGTTGAGTTTTGCCAAAAAGAGCCGGGGCGCTTGTCGGCATCATATTCCGGCAGATCATCCATCTCCTGTGTTGTGACAGAGGTTTACAGTCAGGTCTAATGAGGCCTTCCCTCGCTCGTATCAGAGCCGCCATCCGCATGATGGAGCAGACCACACCTGTGAGGAGCACTGCTCCACACACGCTCTTTAATCACACGCTGTCTACAGGACCTCAGCATGCTCCCACAACCCTCAGCCAGATCAAAGGATCGACACAGGGCCTCACCCTGCCCCCATAACCCACACCCCACAACACTTACATCTGACACACACACTCCGACACTCGCGTATTACTGCCGTCATTGGGAAGTCTGTCCCGGCGCTAACCTTAACCCCAACAACCAAAACATGCGCTGTGGACTCTTCAGCATCTGCGCCTCTCAGGGGCACGCAGCACTGTGGGGACAAAACCCCGCACACACAGTCAGGCCTAATGAGAACCCAGCCTAACCCCACACAGACCTGCTCCTCAATTACAGGCTCAGCTCGGAGGCATGACACCAACTCAGAGAGTCCATTACAAACCCCGCCCAGAGATACCTGAGCTACAGGGAGGAGACGTGTGGAGGAGGAGACAGGGAGAGAGAGAGAAATAGACAGAGAGGGGGGAGGGAGGGGAATCGAGAGAGAGAGAGAGAGAGAGAGAGAAAATGAGGAAAGATGAGAAAGGTGAGATTGAATGATCAAAGAATAAAAAAGATGGAGCTTTGAGTGTGTGAGTGAGTGAGTGAGTGAGTGAGTGAGTAAGAGAGTGAGTGAGTGAAGGAGTGAGTGAGTAAGAGTGCGTGCATGAGTAAGAGAGTGAGTGAGTGTGAGTGAGCATGAGTGAGTGAGTGAGTGCGTGTGTGAGTGAGTGAGTAATTAAGCGAGTGAGTGAGTTAGTGAATGAGTGTGTGAGTGAGTGCGTGAGTGAGTGAGTGCGTGAGTGAGTGTGTGTGAGTGAGTGCGTGAGTGAGTGAGTGAGTGCGTGAGTGAGTGAGTGTGTGTGGGTGAGTGAGTGAGTGCGTGAGTGAGTAAGTGTATGAGTGAGTGAGTGAGTGAGTGAGTGTATGAGTGAGTGTGTGAGTGTATGAGTGAGTGAGTGAGTGAGTGAGTGTATGAGTGAGTGTGTGTATGAGTGAGTGTGTGTATGAGTGAGTGAGTGAGTGAGTGTATGAGTGAATGAGTGAGTGTGTGTATGAGTGAGTGTGTGAGTGTATGAGTGAGTGAGTGAGTGAGTGAGTAAAGGACATAAAGAAGGTAAAGGAAGGAGAGATAGAGCCAGCCTGCCGGAGTAACAGACCCAAACTCTTGTTATTTAGCTATTACTATAACACTATCATTTATTTCGTTTCCATGGCAATTTAATCATTAATTACTATCATTTATTCTGTAAATTATAAATTATGTTACATTAATAAGTTATTATGGAGTGACTATTACGTATTATGCAGTACTTAAATATATACATGATATATAATATGAATTATTATACAACTACAACAAATTAGTAACTAGACAATTTAGTATTAATAAATACATTATTCAGTATCCACTATGAATTATTCAGCTTCCAGTATGTATTATTCAGTATCCACTATGAATTATTCACTTTCCAGTATGTATTATTCAGTATCTACTATAAATTATTCAGTTTCCATTATTCAGTATCCACTATGAATTATTCAGTTTCCAGTATGAATTATTCAGTATCTACTATAAATTATTCAGTTTCCAGTATGTATTATTCAGTATCCACTATGAATTATTCAGTTTCCAGTATGTATTATTCAGTATCCACTATGAATTATTCAGTTTCCAGTATGAATTATTTAGTATCTATTATGAATTATTCAGTATCTACTATAAATTATTCAGTTTCCAGTATGAATTATTCAGCTTCCAGTATGAATTACTCAGTTTCCAGTATGAATTATTCAGTTTCCAGTATGAATTATTCAGTTTCCAATATGAATTATTCAGTTTCCAGTATGAATTATTCAGTTTCCAGTATGAATTATCCACTATTAACACAACTTATTCAGAAACCGCTGATGTAAAGTGGTGCGGCGGAAGGAACACTCACAGATTTGGTGTGTTCGGGTCGGGGAGCGATCACAGGTGGGGGTGCAGCTTCATCCTCATCCTCATCTTCAGATACGGTCGCTACTGCGGGCGTCTCGGACACGGCCTTGGAGTTCTGCGGAAGGTGGAGGAAGGTGGACAGGAAGTGAGGCTGCGCCACGGCCATCGCCACATTGGCGCACAACACACTAACTGCTAGCATGACGGCTAACGATGTCCAGCTCCAGGTGTGAGCTCATATCAGCCCTCAAGGACGCCACTGAAACTGCAGGACCGATACAGAAAGTATCTGGGACATCCTGACCTAGAGCTGAGAACCTGCACCTGTGCTGTCCACTCAGACTTCACCTCAAGCTCCACCTAGTCCCTACTCCGACTGTTCTGACCGCCTCTCAGACTGCCCCCCGGTTTCATCATCAACCCAGTGAAGCCTCCTCACTTCAGCCCAGCTAACAGCACAGAGCTCAGACTGAAAGATGCTGATTCACAGTGCAGAGAGAGAGAGAGAGAGAGAGAGAGAGAGAGAGAGAGAGAGAGAGAGAGAGAGAGAGAGAGAGAGAGAGAGAGAGAGAGAGAGAGAGAGAGAGAGAGAGCGCGCGAGAGAGAGCACGCAAGACAGAGAGAGAGCATGAGAGAGAAACAGAGCAAAAGAGAGAGAGAGAGAGCGAGAGAAAGAAAGGTGAGAGAGCGAGAGAGAAAGGTGAGAGAGCGAGAAAGAGAGACAGAGCAAAAGAGAGAGACAGAGCGAGAGAGAGTGCGAGAAAAAGCAAGAGAGAGAGGATAGAGAAAGTGAGAGAGAAAGAGATAAATTGAGAGAGAAAAGAAAGAAATGAAAGAGGGCAGAAAGTGAGAGAAGGGTGAGAAAAATACAGAGAGAGGAAGAAAGACAGAGCAAGAGAGTTAAAGAGAAAGGAAAGAAAAAAAAACAATGACTGAGGAAAAAAAAGAAGAAGCTTGAGAAACAGATAGACGAGAGAGAGAGAGAGAGAAGAATAAAGGAGTGATATATTCCTTTAATGTACGTGTCAGATCAAAAGAGAAAGGAGAGAGTTAAAGAGAGGGGATGGAGACAGACAGAGAGAGAGACAGGAAGAGAGACAGGCAGAGAGCGAGACAGGCAGACCGAGAGACAGACAGGCAGAGAGATAGAGAGACAGACAGAGAGACCGAGAGAGAGACAGACAGGCAGAGAGATAGAGAGACAGGCAGAGAGACAGACCGAGAGACAGGCAGAGAGATAGAGAGACAGACAGACCGAGAGAGAGACAGACAGGCAGACAGAGAGACAGGCAGAGAGACAGACAGAGAGAGAGACAGACAGGCAGACAGAGAGACAGGCAGAGAGACAGACAGAGAGACAGACAGAGAGAGAGATAGAGAGACAGAAAGACAAAGTGGTGAATGAGAGAAAAGAGAGAGAGGAGACAGAAAGCTAGAGAAAGAGACGAGATAAAAGAGAGAGGTGAGCTTTAAAGGAGGAGGAGAAAAGAAAGGAGAGACTGAACGGAGAAAGGTTATCTGTGCCCGTCTCTGTGTGGAACCTCTCTCACCCCTACACACTCCTCCCTCCCTGCACCTCCTCCTCGGCTTCCATTATCTCTGACCTCACATTCACTCTGCCTGTCAGTCCCTCCGTCTCCCTTCCTTCCTTCTCCCTCGCTCTGCACATCATCATCATCTGCAGGAGGGTAGTGAGGACTTACCACGGCGTTGGAGGAGCTGTAACTGTCCAAACTCTTATCTGGAAAACACAAACAAAACGACAGCACGGTGACAGCGTGAGCGGAAACTGTGGACGTGCGGTGTTCTCGTGAGTGAGGCTGAACACTGGGCAGCGTGAATTAATGGAGATGGAACAAGGCATGATGGGAGAATGCCTCGACTGGGCTCATGTCAGGCGAAGGTAAAGGCCACACCATTCGCTGGAGCTCTCTGAACCAATCGGGACCTGCGGGGTATGCGTGCGGGGTATGCCTGCACTGAGTGTCGCTTGGACAGTTCTAGCCAGGACCTGCTGGTTACCAGCATTAAGCAGCCATGGTGTCCACTGTGGCTGTCCACTGTGGCTGTCCACTGTGGCTGTCCACTGTGGGTGGGAATGCCCTCTATGATGTATTGTCAGGACACATGTGACACTCTGATAACTCATGTCACATTGCTATGAGCACGCTGGCCGGTGTTCAGCATCACAATTTATACAGGTGTGGGCGTTCCCCAGCCGTGCCATGAGGGAACACCAGCTCAGTCAGTTTACATACTGGCCTCACGTGGCTTTCCACCGCCCTGCTCGCGCTCTGTCAAGTCCTCACCTGTGAAGCTCATGTATTTCTGGCTGTTGGCCGTGTCTTTGGAATCGTAAAACTTGAGCACGTCCAGAACGGCCTGGGGATTCTTCTTCTGCTCCAGTTTGGTGATGTTTGAGGTCTGGAGCAGCCGAGCCCACTGCTCTGGCATTCCCTGCGGACACACACGCGTACACACATGGCTGAGGAACCATTCAGACATTCCACCAGTTCCATAATGGAATACTAATGTTCTATAAGCAAAAAAAAAAATCAATAAAAACATTTGTAAACATGTGTAAAGTGTAAACATCTGAGCCTGGCTGCCCACCCGGCCAGAGACACAACTTATAACGAAGTTGCAAATAAATCTTAGATTTCTTTTTATTATAGACATCAGTGTCGGAGTAATTAATGAGTAATACTAAAAGACTGAGAGAGCGAGCGAGTGTGTGTGTGTGTGTGTGTGAGTGTTTGTGTGTGTGTGTGTGTGTGTATATGTGTGTGTGTGTGTGTGTGTATATGTGTATATGTGTGTGTGTGTGTGTGTGTGTGTGTATGTGTGTGTGTGTATATGTGTGTGTGTGTGTGTGTGTATGTGGTGTATATGTGTGTGTGTGTGTGTGTGTGTGTGTGTATGTGTGTGTGTGTGTGTGTGTGTATATGTGTGTGTGTGTATATGTGTGAGTGTGTATATGTGTATATATATGTGTGTGTGTGTGTATGTGTGTGTGTGTATACGTGTGTGTGTATATATATATGTGTGTGTGTGTGTGTGTGTGTGTGTGTGTGTGTGTGTGTGTGTATATATATGTGTGTGTGTGTGTGTGTGTGTGTGTGTATATATGTGTGTGTGTGTGTGTGTGTGTGTGTGTGTGTGTGTGTATATGTGTGTGTGTGTGTGTGTGTGTGTGTGTGTGTATATGTGTGTGTGTGTGTGTGTGTGTGTGTGTGTGTATATATGTGTGTGTGTGTGTGTGTATATCTGATTCTCTAATCTCTGTGAACCTGAGGCAGATTTGAGAGAATATTCCGGAGCTGAAACCGAGAGCTCAGTCTGCTCCCAGGCTACAGGCAGCACAACAATGCAGCTCTGTCTGCAGCAGTTACCCAAACGGCTTTTCCAGGAGCACTCTCCCAGTCTTAATCAGTCTGTAAACTTTCCCTGCTGGTTAAGATCCGTGTGAAGCCTCAGAAACCCGAGGCACTGACCCACACTTACACAAATGACAACACGACACAGTAATCCAGAGAAGCTATTCAGAGTCATACGGCTTCATCAGAACGCATGAGGTGACGAGGCGTCACACTTACAGTGAACTCTCCGGTGACCGCGTCAAAGCCCACATGGATGGTGTGCTCAAAGTCCGACGGGAGAGAAATCTCAGGACGTTCCTTCTTCTTGTTGGCTGAGGAGAGCGCCGGGGTTCCGCAGGGTCCGGAGAACAATCAGAAGAGAAAGAAACAGGAGAAGGACCATCAGCAGCTCTAAAAGACATTCTGTGATCGAGAGTGACAAGCGCCTGTCGCATGTATGAGCTTGCACATCTCTGATTTCCTCATCTCAACAAACCAACAACAGTGGTGGGTACACCCCAACAAATCTCAGTGTCTCGGTAACTTGTCATGTGGCCTTGAGCATCAATTACAGCCCGACAACGACGTCTCACACTGTTCACAAGTCGACTCATTGTCTGCTGAGGCATGGATCCCGCTCGTCTTAAAGGAGCGGCCCTCAGATCACTGATGTTCTGGGGTACAGAGTTACGAGCCTCTACAGGTCTGGAGAAAGTGCAGGCCACTCCAATGGAGGTAACCCAGTCTCCAGCTGCCATTCCCTAATGGTGGGACCTCGGTGAGCTCGAGCACGGTCCACCATGAAGATGAAATTCGGCCTGTGTGGTTCATGCAGAGGCACACTGACTGGACCAACGATGTCATTCAAGTCATATGGGCTTGCCATCATCCCACTCACAAAGTGTAGGGCAGCTCTGTGTTGACTGGACACACCTGCCCACACTAACACCATCAGGGCGCGCTCATTGGCGGCTCCAGCGCCATTGGCGGCCATCATTTCAGCTTAGCGTGACTCGACTTTCATCAGTGAACAGCGCCGAGGCCCACACCCTGGCCCACTGACCCCTCGTCCGGCGTAAATGCTCTCTGGCCTATGCAAGGCGATGACGTCCGTGCCTGGTGGTGTGGTCAGGTACCCTTGCAGGTCTGATGTCACTGACGTAAACGGTTTCGAATGGCTGGACGTGACACCTGGGTGCCTCTCACCTCCCTGGACCTGTGTGGCATTCATCATCCGGTTCTCCAGGGCACTGTTCACAATGAAGCGGTCATCAGTGTGGGATGTGGCCTTGCATTGGCCGGCACTTGATGTCAACCAATCAGCACTCAGCAGGACCAATGCTAACTAATCAGCACTCAGTAGCCATGATCCCAATCAATCAGCAGCAATGTTAATCAATCAGCACTCGGAAGCAGTAGGACTATCCAATTAGCACCCAGTAGCCGTAATGCCAATCAATCAGCACTCAGTACCAGTGACGCTATTCAATCAGCACTCAGTACCAGTGACACTATTCAATCAGCACTCAGTACCAGTGACGCTATTCAATCAGCACTCAGTACCAGTGACACTATTCAATCAGCACTCAGTACCAGTGACACTATTCAATAAGCACTCAGTACCAGTGACACTATTCAATCAGCACTCAGTACCACTATTCAATCAGCACTCAGTACCAGTGACACTATTCAATCAGCACTCAGTACCACTATTCAATCAGCACTCAGTACCAGTGACACTATTCAATCAGCACTCAGTACCACTATTCAATCAGCACTCAGTACCACTATTCAATCAGCACTCAGTACCAGTGACACTATTCAATCAGCACTCAGTACCAGTGACACTATTCAATCAGCACTCAGTACCAGTGACACTATTCAATCAGCACTCAGTACCAGTGACACTATTCAATCAGCACTCAGTAGCAGTAATGCCAATCAATCAGAACTCAGTACCAGTGACAATATTTAATTAGCACTCAGTACCAGTGACACTATTCAATCAGCACTCAGTACCAGTACTGCTGATCAATCAGCACTCAGTAGCTGTGACGCTATTCAATCAGCACTCAGTACCAGTAATACTGATCAATCAGCACTCAGTAGCTGTGACGCTATTCAATCAGCACTCAGTACCAGTAATGCCAATCAATCAGCACTCAGTAGCAGTGACGCTAATCAATTAGCACTCAGTAGCCGTACAGCCAATCAATCAGCACTCAGTAGCAGTGACACAAATCCAATTAGCACTCAGTGGTCGGAATGTCTCGGTTCCTCGCTGACCTCTGCTCCCTTTACACTGTGAGTGCCCACCCATGTGATGCAGTTCCAGCACGTCCTGAATATGGGGTCCACTCCTAACCCCGCGGTCTTCTCGTCACTCCACAGAACTGAACATAAACCGATTCTGTCGATCACCACCACCGGTTTAACATGACCGCTGCTAATGCCCATTAACTACAACAGGCACACAGCCCGAACCCGCTTCCTCCTCCCTTCTCTGATCCGTCCAGCCAGCTGCTGAGCGCGGCGTGTCGAGTAGAGGCCCAGCTGCCTGTGCAATGTTAATGATGTGCTAACAGGCAGCTAATTAACAGAGCGGGCCTGCCGAAACGAGAGAGGCCGACCGTCTGCCCCGCTCAGTCTGCCCTGCTCTGTTTACCAGGGGACTGCACTGAAGCCAGGCTTAACCTGGACTTACTGAGAGGCTCTGTAGACCAGCTAGCAGAATGAAGGCCTACATCACACCAGGCCCTTATTATTCTGAACTGTGATCATAAAGAGATCAGTGGTGTCCTCCATGAGTCATCCTATTAGCAGACGGCTGCACCACGCAGGACTACATGCACACAGGCCGTTACCACGACTGTCCTTAACACCACGTCACCGTCACCAAAGACTGCAGTGGTGTCGTACCAGACTGTCATGGAGTGACTCAGAATGGCAGCGGGTCATCTTCAGTGACGAGTCCCGCTTTAGTCTTGGTGGAGACGCCCAACGAACCCGTGTGTGGAGGCACCGTGGTCAGCACCGAGATGAACGGTCTGTTGTCACACGCCTAGAAGGCCTGGTGTCCCTTCACCTCCACCCCTACCGCACCATCTGCAGGAACTGTGTGAGGATGTTCAAGCTGCATGGGATGGATTATCACAGGACTCCATCAGGAACCTCTACAGCTCCATACCGAGACGTCTGGCGTGTTGGGTTAGCAATCACGGCGGCCCGACGCCATACTGAGAGACAGACTTCTGTATGTGTAGCTCAATAAATATTGATCATATCAGTCTAAATTTATCACCAGTTATTGATCCTGGTAACCTTTACTATTATCTCCATCTATGACTCACTCTTGTCCCCTCCGCCGGTCAGGATGGAGCGGATGGAGCGGTCTTTCCGTTTCTTGTCCTCGGGGTTGGGGGGCAGTGGTTTGGAGCTGTGGTTCAGGGGTCCAGGGTCTTTGCTGCTGGCCCCCATCAGGGTGCTAGTGTTCCTCATGGGCGGTGCAGGGGGCTTATCCTCCACTTCCCCGTTGTCAGACATCTTCATGCACGAGCGCAGCTAAACCTGGAAGAAACAGACCATCAGAGAAGACGTTAGAGGAGATCCAGCAGGGGTGGATCAAACAAGGTGCACAAACCATGAGGTGGAGTTAAAGTAGGATCCTCCCTTTCAGTCCTCCCCAGGAGTAACAGTACTCAAGTATGGACCTCCAGATGTACTTAAGTATGGAGAGTAACAGTACTCAAGTATGGACCTTCAGATGTACTTAAGTATGGAGAGTAACAGTACTAAAGTATGTACCTTCAGATGTAATTAAGTATGGAGAGTAACAGTACTAAAGCATGTACCTTCAGAGGTACTTAAGTATGGAGAGTAACAGTACTAAAGCATGTACCTTCAGATGTACTGAAGTATGGAGAGTAACAGTACTAAAGCATGTACCTTCAGATGTACTTAAGTATGGAGAGTAACAGTACTAAAGCATGTACCTTCAGATGTACTTAAGTATGGAGAGTAACAGTACTAAAGTATGTACCTTCAGATGTACTGAAGTAGGGAGAGTAACAGTACTAAAGTATGTACCTTCAGATGTAATTAAGTATGGAGAGTACCAGTACTAAAGTATGTACCTTCAGATGTACTTAAGTATGGAGAGTAACAGTACTAAAGTATGTACCTTCAGATGTAATTAAGTATGGAGAGTAACAGTACTAAAGTATGTACCTTCAGATGTACTTCAGTATGGAGAGTACCAGTACTAAAGTATGTACCTTCAGATGTACTGAACTATGGAGAGTACCAGTACTAAAGTATGTACCTTCAGATGTACTTAAGTATGGAGAGTAACAGTACTAAAGCATGTACCTTCAGATGTACTGAAGTATGGAGAGTAACAGTACTAAAGCATGTACCTTCAGATGTACTTAAGTATGGAGAGTAACAGTACTAAAGCATGTACCTTCAGATGTACTTAAGTATGGAGAGTAACAGTACTAAAGTATGTACCTTCAGATGTACTGAAGTAGGGAGAGTAACAGTACTAAAGTATGTACCTTCAGATGTAATTAAGTATGGAGAGTACCAGTACTAAAGTATGTACCTTCAGATGTACTTAAGTATGGAGAGTAACAGTACTAAAGTATGTACCTTCAGATGTACTGAAGTATGGAGAGTACCAGTACTAAAGTATGTACCTTCAGATGTAATTAAGTATGGAGAGTAACAGTACTAAAGTATGTACCTTCAGATGTACTTCAGTATGGAGAGTACCAGTACTAAAGTATGTACCTTCAGATGTACTGAACTATGGAGAGTACCAGTACTAAAGTATGTACCTTCAGATGTACTTAAGTATGGAGAGTAACAGTACTAAAGTATGTACCTTCAGATGTACTTAAGTATGGAGAGTAACAGTACTAAAGTATGTACCTTCAGATGTACTTAAGTATGGAGAGTACCAGTACTAAAGCATGTACCCTCGGATGTACTGAAGTATGGAGAGTAACAGTACTAAAGTATGTACCTTCAGATGTACTTAAGTATGGAGAGTACCAGTACTAAAGCATGTACCCTCGGATGTACTTAAGTATGGAGAGTACCAGTACTAAAGCATGTACCTTCGGATGTACTTCAGTATGGAGAGTACCAGTACTAAAGTATGTACCTTCAGATGTACTTCAGTATGGAGAGTACCAGTACTAAAGTATGTACCTTCAGATGTACTTAAGTATGGAGAGTACCAGTACTAAAGTATGTACCTTCAGATGTACTTAAGTATGGAGAGTAACAGGAGTATGGTTTATTACGGCTCTAATGGCCTATTATCATTTCTGGAACAGGACTCTTCATCAGCTCAGTGAAGCAGTATGTCAGCAGAGCGTACAAAATACTCCCGACCTTGGAGTAGAACCAATGAACATCAGTTCTAACCTACAGAACCGGCAAAACAGTCAACATCAAGCTCAAAGCGCCATCAGTTACACACGTTATGATCGTATGTGCCGCCATCACAGCAGAGGGGAAAGCAGGAGCTGCGCTAGCGGCACATACGATCACAACGTGTGTAACACATTTACACAAACCAGGACAGCACATCCGGCAACACCTGCACCCGCATAGCGCGCCGTGCCTTTCCTCCAGTCCCCACATCTGAACACAAGCGGAACCCGGGGGCGCACACCTGGAATCCCACTGCTCCACTTACCATCGATACTTTCCATTCCGGCTCTAATTTATCTGTGTAGCTGTTTACGAGAGACGTAGTCACATTTTTCCAAACATGCCACGAAGAACCGACCAACAGAAACGGCTCACAGCTGCAGGGAAGCGGCCTGGTTCCACCGACTTCCATTGAAGCTGAAGGAGGGTTTTACCGTCTCCTGTGAAGCGGCCATCTTGGAGACGCCGGTTCTTCTTTAGACAGTTACGTTATGAAAGCCACGGTACTGATTATGTAATTACAGAACCGGCTGTAAGTAACAATGTGATGGTAATTAACGGGTTAAATTCAGCGTTACTCCTAGTAACGACCCATACGCACGCCAGTTCATGATTCACAACGGTTCTGCAGGTGGTCTTCAATGGTTCAACTTCGGGCGCGCCATCACACGTAATCCGCAGCTAATGTTCTTTGTTTAAGCACAGAGTCCTCTACACCTCCTCTAGAGTCCTCTACGCTCTACTTAGAGACAGGGCCATCTGCCCCGAGAGCACGGACCCGGGTCTAATCTAGGGTTCAGGAATAATCTGACCCGTCTGAGGTGTCCACACTGAGACACTAAGAACGAGATCAAGAGCGAGAGCACTACTCCACAGCGACGGCTTCACCATGAATCCTCTCTGAAGCTCCACCACGTTCCGCATTAGCACAACACGACCCGCCGCGGCCTACTCATCTCCCGTCTGATCACTGAACCGTCTGCTCAGGAGACCTGTCCTGTAGGTTTACATAGACTTTCAGGACCGACAGAACTCCTGGCTTTATAGGAGAACCAGAGAAAAACATTGCTAGCCTACAGAACCGACAAAACATTTCTGATTCTGTGGTAGAACCAGAGAAAAGCAGTTCTAGCCTACAGAACCAACAAAGCATTTCTGATTCTGAGGTAGAACCAGGGAAAAACGGTTCTAACCTACAGAACCGACAAAACAATTCTGATTCTGTGGTAGAACCAGAGAAAAACGGTTCTAGCCTACAGAACCCACAAAACATTTCTGATTCTGAGGTAGAACCAGGGAAAAACGGTTCTAACCCACAGAACCCACAAAACATTTCTGATTCTGTGGTAGAACCCAAGAAAAACGGTTCTAGCCTACAGAACCAACAAACACTCTTGAATATGTAGTACAACTAGATAACAGTATTTGAAGACCCTGCAAAATAGTCCTATACAGTAGAACCTAAGAAAACAGTTCTAAGCTACAGAACCAATGAAATACTCCAGACTTTGTAGCAGAACCAGAGAAAACCACACTAATCCACAGAACCAACAAAACGTTCCTGACTTGTGGTTGAACCATGGACAGGTTCAAACCTACAGAACCAACAAAACGTTCCTGACTTGTGGTAGAACCATGGATAGGTTCAAACCTACAGAATTGGGAAAAACGCCCAACTTTGAAGCAGAACCAGAGAAAAACAGTTCTACGCTGCAGAACCAACAAAGTACTCCAGACTTTGTAGCAGAACCAGAGAACAACATTTCTAACTTGAAGAACCTGCAAAATACTCCTATATAGCAGAACCTAAAAAAACAGTTCCACACTGCAGAACCAACAAAGTACTCCTGACTTTGTAGCAGAACCAGAAAAAACACAGAACCAACAAAACATTTCTGATTCTGTGGTAGAACCAGAGAAAAACATCCTATATAGTAGAATAGTCCTATACAGTAGAACCTAAGAAAACCAGACTAATCCACAGAACCAACAAAACGTTCCTGACTCTGTAGTAGAACCATGGATAGGTTAAAACCTACAGAATTGGGAAAAAACGTCCAACTTTGTAGCAGAACCAGAGAACAATACTTCTAACTTGAAGAACCTGCAAAATACTCCTATATAGCAGAACCTAAGAAAACAGTTCTATGCTGCAGAACCAACAAAGTATTCCTGACTCGGTAGAAGAACCAGAAAAGAACAGTTCTAACTCAGAACCAACAAAACACCACTGACTTTCTAACAGAACTGTGGAACACCATCCAGAACATCAAGCTCCTCTCCTGCTTCAGATCAGAGAACATCCTCAGGTGTCTCTGTCCATCCCTCTTCCACCGTGAAGAGACCCCCCAACACTATGGAGGTCTGAAAGGAGGTGTAGCTGTTCAAGAACCTCCTCACTGAGAAAAGGAGACCCACACATCCAACACAGAAGCTGGTGGTGGTCTCAGAACAATGGACTGACCACCCCAGAGTGCAGACCCTCAACACCACTGGATGTGTTCGGGGTTGCTTGGAGAAGACCAGCTAAACCAGCCTCACACAGTTCCTGCAGATGGTGCGGTAGGGGTGGAGGTGGCCTTCTGGACGTCTGACGTGTGCCAACCAGTCGTTCACCTCGGTGCTGACCACGGTGCCTCCACACACGGATTCGTTGGGCGTCTCCACCAAGACTAAAGCGGGACTCGTCACTGAAGATGACCCGCTGACATTCTGAGTCCCTCCATGACAGTCTGGCACGACACCACTGCAGTCTTTGGTGACGGTGACGTGGTGTTAAGGACAGTCGTGGTAACGGTCTGTGTGCATGTAGTCCTGCGTGGTGCAGCCGTCTGCCGATGGTGCTGCACTAACAGGATGACTCATGGAGGACACCACTGCTCGCTGGAGGTCTGTAGTGGAGGCTGTTGGGTCAGTGAGGTACAGAGATAAGGCCCGTCCTC
>JAMWET010001702.1:0-10000 GCA_024036415.1 Prochilodus magdalenae | reverse complement strand
GGTGTATATATGTGTTGTGTTGTGTGTGTGGTATATATATGTATGTGTGTGTGTATATATGTGTGTGTGTGTGTGTGTGTGTGATATATAGATGTGTGTGTGTGGTGTATCTAGCTGTATGCTGTGTATATAGGTTGTGTGTGTTGTGTGTGGGTGTGTGTATTATATATGTATGTGTGTGTATATATTGTGTTATGTGTGTATATATTTGTGTGTGTGTGTGTGTGTGTTGTGTATAATATATGTAATGTGTGTGTATATATGTGTATGTGTGTATATATGGTGTGTGTGTTTGTGTGTATATATATGTATGTGTGTGGTGTATTATATTTGTATGCGTGTGTACATTTCATGCTTTGGTTGTCTCTGGGTTCTGTTTGTTGTTGGTCTGTGTGTGTATCTCTGTGTGTGTGTGTGTAGTGGGGTGTTGTGTGTTGTGGTGTGTGTGTGTGTGTTGTGTGCGGCGCGTGTGCGTGTGCGCCTTCGTGTGAGATAGTCGTGTTACTCCATTCATGGCGTTGTTGTCAGCCGTTTCAGACGGCCGCAGGACTGAACCCACTGAGGTCACTTCAGTCAGCTGTGACATCACATCAGGGAGGACACCTGCTTGTTTTTAAAAGCTCACTCTCACACTAGTGCACTTCAAAACACCTCAAGAGGGTCTCTCGCTGCTCTCCGCTGCGCTCCCGGATGCTCTCGCTGCTCTCGCTGCTCTCGCTGCAGAGTCTTCCTGGATTACCAGGTGCTGCTCTTATTGTCGTTGCTGCTCCACACTGTCTTTACTCTTTGGGACTCTGGCTGTCACTGGCGTGTGTCAGTATGTGTTGGAGGTTTAAGGATGGGCTTCTTGGCTCCACTGAAATGGATGTTAATGCTGAGTTGCTGAGAGCTCTGAGTTGATGTGGGAAATCGAGGTGGATTGGGAAAGCTTTGAGTGTTGTAGTGAAGGTGCCTGTGTGAAGGTGTCCTGGTGTCTGCTAGGGCTGGACTGTAATGTGATTGGGTTGAGACGATGTGGCGGTGTCTCTGTCCGTACATGTTTGGTTTCACTTTGCTGGAGCGTTCGCGAATTAGTTTACAAAAAAAAAAAAAAAAAAAAGTGCAGTTTTAGATGCTTTAGCGGCGCACATCAACTCAGGTTAATGGTTTTCGTATTATAGTATATATATATATATTATATATTATTATATATATATTATATATATACAGCCTCTGGAAAAAACCAAACTTTGGACCGTTCTGGGTTGGTGTTGGACCAGAATTCCTCAGTTCTGTTTATTCTCTACCACTACTGAAAACAGGTTCCTCACTAAGAACCTAGCTCCTTATTTTTTTTCCATATCTTATGGGAATCATTAAAATCAGATGTTAAGGATTGGGCCAAAAGGAGTGACTGGAGTCATGTGGGCGTGGCCATAGTGTGAAGGGAAGTAGCTGAATCTGCAGGTTGTATGGGAAGGGCGTTACGGTGCATACGGGTCCACCAGCAGTGGGAAATCCCCAGCCTACAGGGAATTCCCTCGGAAAACTGTGTTCAAGGGAATGGCCTCCACCAAAATCTGGACCAACTGACCATTCATTTGATGGAAAGAGGGGTCTGAACACTTGATATGGCTACATCCAGGTCCATGTCCAATCCAGTCCCAGCTGTTATTCCTCCTTATGGGAGGTGTTTTGATGCTATTAAGGTATTGCTCTTTTTTCCGCTGAGCTTTCAGTTTTTTATAATTTTAGTTTTTTGGGATTCAGTTACGAGCTTCAGTTTTTCTCCAAAAGCCACAGTGTTTTTCCTCGTACGGTACGTCGTATTTCCCCTCTCTGTTTAGGACTCTGTTAGAGCCCTGTCTCCGGATGAGGTTGCCCGGTTGTGCTCATCCACTCTGTTCCTGAGGCAGTCAACCCCAAGAGCCAGCATCCGGCTACAAGTTACACCCCCACACACCAAGCGCTGTTTCTAATGATGGTTGTCCGATTCTGAGAACAAGTACGGTTTTTAGGAACAAGCTAGTATAGCCCCCCCACCTGGTTTTAGGCTTTCTGTGTGGCTGTGCCACAGCTTCGCCGGGGGGCAGGCAGTAAGCACTGTGTATGAGGATGTTGATGTCACCATGTGACACGAGAAAAAGACCAGCGAGGCATTTCAGGAGTTTGGCTGGGAAAGTTGGCTTCCTGGGCGGGAGAGTTTCTCCCCTCTGTCGTGTACATTGGGCTTTTGGTTGGTGGTATTGATGGTGTTGGTGGTGTAGTTGGTATTGGTCGGTATTGCTTGGTGTAGGGTGGTGTGTAGGTGGGTATTGCTGGTGTAGGAGTGGTTGTAGGTTGTTATTGATGGTGTGGTGGTTGTAGTTGGTATTGGTCTGGTGATGGTTGTATTGGCGGTTGTAGGTGGTATTGATGGTGTTGGTGGTGTTGGTTGATTGGCGGTGTTGGTAGGTATTGTATGGTGTTGGTGGTGTAGTTGGTATTGGTGGCCATTGCTGGTGTTTGTGGGTATTAGTGTATTAGTGGTGTTGGTGGTATTGATGGTTAATTGGTGGTATTGCTGGTGTAGGTGGTGTAGGGGGTATTGATGGTGTTGGTGGTGTAAGTTGGTATTGGTGGCATTGCTGGGGTTGTTGGTGGTGGTCGTTGGTGGTATTAGGTGTATTAGTGGTGTTGGTGGGTTTTGATGGTATGGTGGTATTGCTGGTGTAGGTGGTTGTAGGTGGTATTGATGGTTGTTGGTGGTGTAGTTGGTATTGGTGGGTGGTGGTTGGTGGTGTTAGTGGGTGCGGGCGATTGTTGGTGGTATTAGTGTTGTTAGTGGTGTTGGTGATGTTGTTGGGTAGTATTGGTGGTGTTGGTGAAAGGCTCACAGCTTGTTCAGGACACCTGATGGGCCTGTGGGTTAGGAGCTGTTCATTAGCACGGTTTTGTTCTGGCCTGGATGCTTGCGGTACCTCCTGCCTGATGGACAGTAGTAAGGTGAACAGGGCGTTCCGTGCGCGGTGTTGACTACAGTCCAGCCGGGAATCTTCTGGATATTGTCCTCCCAGGCTAGTCCGGACGGGTAGACGTCCTCAGGCCAGCCCGGACTGGTTAGAAGTCCTTCAGGCAGCCGGGGACTTCGTAGACGTCCTGCAGGCTGGAAGTCTGCTGCCGCTGTCCTCACCCACTCTCTTCAGGGCCCTTGCGGGTCGATAGGCAGTACAGCTGCCGTTACCAGACAGTGATGAATGCCGTGGCGGATGCTCTCTATGGTGCATCCAGAGCGCACTAAAGGAAAAGAGAAGGAAAAAACCGAAAGAGCCAACCGTAGAGCCCGGGCATACAGGTCACTCTCTTCCCACTATTCTGTGTTGGTTTGAGCGGTTAAAAACAGAGGGCCCACGTAGGTGCACATTGAATCAGGGATGGGGGCCCCCTCATTTTCGAAGCCTGGAAGAGACCCTAGTGTTTTTTTTTTCACCCCAGAGGAAAACGACACAGAGTGGCTTGGGAAAAGAGGTTCTGGTTCCATTGACGTGACGTTAAAGGCGGCGTTCCTGTGATGAAGCACCGTTGCTGGGGACGCGTACCCGGTTTTGTTACCTAAAGCGACTTAGCAGTGTGCATACTTCCATCCGGTGATACTCCTCCTTCCAACTCCCTCCTCCGGTGGAATAAAGTGGGTCATTCAGCCCCCTGATCTTCCCCCCCGCTGACTTCTATCTGTAGCTGTGATGGTGGATCCGTGGGGAAGTGTGGACTCTGAGGGGCTGCTGACCCACTGAGGAACAAAACACCACACGGGCCTCTTCATCTCCGGTAACACACACACGGCACATGCGGTGTTGGCTTTCGGTACAAATCAGGGGACATGAAAGTTAACATGTACAGCGGTTGTGCAGGACACGCCACACACACACACACACACACAAACCACACGCAGCAACCCACCTTGTCGTGTACTTAGGCTTAAGTCGAAACAGCCATTAAGACGGTTACACTCTTTATCAAAAGAGTAGCTTGCACCTCAGCAAGGAACTCGACCGACAGGAATGCACAACTTGGTGGGGTGGGTTTGACGTTCCTGAGACACCGCACACGGTTCCAGTTTCTACGCTCGGCCGCACGCGTGACATAAAGCGAGGACGGGCTTATCTCTGTACCTCACTGACCCCAACAGCCTCCACTACCAGACCTCCAGCGAGCAGTGGTGTCCTCCATGAGTCATCCTGTTAGTGCAGCACCCTCGGCAGACGGGCTGCACCACGCAGGACTACATGCACACAGAACGTTACCACGAACTGTCCTTAAAACACCACGTCACCGTCACCAAAGGACTGCACAGTCGGTGTCGTCGCCAGGACTGTCATTGGAAGGGACTCAGAATTGTCAGCCGGGTCATCTTCAGTGACTGAGTCCCGCTTTAGTCTTGGTAGGAGACGCCCAACGAATCCGTGTGTGTGGAGGCACCCGTGCGGTCATGCACCGAGCGGTGAACGACTGGGTTGGCACCAAGTTCAGCCGTCCAGAAGGCCACCTTCCACCCCTACCGACACACCATCTGCAGGAAACTGTGTGAGGGCTGGTTTAGCTGGTCTTCTCCAAAGCAACCACCGAAACCACATCCAGTGGGGTTGAGGGTCCGTCTGCACTCTGGGCGTGGTTCAGTCCATTGTTCTGAGACCACCACCCCCCCCCCCCCCCAGCTTTCTGTGTTGGATGTCGTGGGTCTCCTTTTCTCAGTTGAGGAGGTTCTTGAACTCACTACACCTCCTTTCAGGACCTTCATACGTGTTGGGGGGTCTCTTCACGGTGGAAGGAGGGATGGGACAGAGACACCTTGAGGGATGTCTCTGATCTGAAGCCAGGAGAGGAGCTTAGATGTTCTGGATGGTGTTCCACAGAGTTCTGTTAGAAAGTCAGTGGTGTTTTGTTGGTTCTGAGTTAGAACTGTTCTTTTTCTGGTTCTTCTTCGAGTCAGGGAAATACTTTGACTGGTTCTGCAGACTAGAACGTTTTCTTTAGGTTCTGCTATTATAGGCGTATTTTGCCAGGTTTCTTCAACGTTAAGAAGTATTTGTTCTCTGTTTCTGCCTACAAAAAGTTGGACGTTGTTTCCCAATTCTGTTAAGGTTTTAACCTATCACCATGGTTCTTTCTATACAGAGTCAGGAACGTTTTGTTGGGTTCTGGTGGATTAGTCTGGTTTTTCTTAGGTTTCTACTGTATAGGGACTATGCTACTATATATAGGATGTTTTTTCTCTGGTTTCTACCACAGAATCAGAAAGTTTTGATTGGGTTTAGGTGTTTTTTTCTGGTTTTCTGCTAAAAAGTCAGGAGTACTTTGTTGGTTCTGCAGTGTGGAAATGTTTTTTTTAGGTTCTGCTATATAGGAGTATTTTGCAGGTTCTTCAAGTTAGAAATGTTGTTCTCTGGTTCGCTAAAAAGTCTGGCAGTACTTGTTGGTTCTGCAGCGTAGGAAAACTGGTTTATTGGTTCTGCTTCAAAAGTTGGGCCGTTTTTCCCAATTCTGTAGGTTGAACCTAATCCATGGTTCTACCACAAGTCAGGAAAGTTTTGTTGGTTCTGTAGGTTTGAACCGGTCCATTGCTTTTCAACCACAAAGTCCAGGAACGTTTTGTTGTTCTCGTGGATTAGTGTGGTTTTCTCTGGGTTCTGCTACAAAGTCGTGGAGTATTTCATTGGTTCTGTAGCTTAGCAACTGTTTTCTCTAGGTTCTACTGTATAGGACTATTTTGCAGGGTCTAAAAATACTGTTAATCTAGTTTGTAATACATATATCAAGAGTGTTTGTTGGTTTCTGTAGGCTAGAAAACCTTTTTTTTCTTGGGTTCTACCACAGAATCAGAAAATGTTTTTGTGGGTTCTGTGGGTTAGAACAAAAAACCGTTTTTCCCACTGTATCTACCTCAGAGAATCAGAAATGTTTTGTGGGGTCTGTAGGCCAGAACCGTTTTCTCTGGTTTCTACCACAGAAAATCAGAAGTTGTTTTGTCGGTTTCTGTAGGTTAGAAACGTGTTTCCCGGTTCGTACCTCAGAATCAGGAAAATGCTTTGTTGGTCCTGTTATGCTAGGCTAAACTGCTTTTCTCTGCTTCTACCACAGAATCAGAAATGTTTTTGTCGGTTCTGTAGGCTAGCAATGTTTTTATCTGGTTCTCACTATAAAGCCAGGAGTTCTGTCAGGTCCTGAAAAGTCTTATGTAAACCTACAAGGTACAGGTCTCCTGAGCAGGACGGTTCATTGATCAGGACGGGAGCTGAGGTAGGCCGCGGCGTGGTCGTGTGTGTGCTAATGCGAGGAAACGTGGTGGAGCTGCAGAGAGGATTCATGGTTGTGAAGCCGTCGCTGTGGAGTAGTGCTCTCGCTCTTGATCTCGTTTATTAGTGTCTCAGTGTTGGACACCTCAGGAACGGGTCAAGATTATTCCTGAACCCTAGATTAGACCGGGGGTCCGTTGCTCTCGGGGCAGATGGCCCGTCTCTAAGTAAGTGTTAGAGGACTCTAGAGGAGGTTTTGTAGGAGGACTCCGTGCTTAAAACAAAGAAACATTAGCTGGCGGGATTACGTGATGATGGGCGCGCCCGAAGTTGAACCATGAAAGACCACCTGCAGACAGGAAAAGAAACCGTTGTGAATCATTGAACTGGTCGTGCGTATGGGTCGTTACTAGGAGTTAACGCTGAATTTTAACCCCGTTATATTACCATCACATTGTTACTTACAGGCCGCGTTCGGTTAATTACCTAATCAGTACCGTGGGCCTTTCATAAACGGAACCTGTCTAAAAAGAAGAACGGCCGGTCTCCAAGATGGCCGATTCACAGGAGGATGGTTAAACCCTCCCTTCAGCTTTAATGGAAGTCGGTGTGGAACCAGGCCGCTCTCCCAGCAGCTGTGGAGCCGTTTCTGTTGGTCGGTTCCTCTCGTGGCAAAATGTTTGGAAAAATTGTGGACTACGTCTCTCGTAAACAGATACCACAAATAAATTAGAGCCGGAAGGTGAAAGGTCATCGATGGGTAAGGGGAGCATGGGGATTCCAAGAGTAGTGCGCCCCGGGTTCCGCTTGTGAATCAGATGTGGGGGACTGGAGGAAAGGCACGGCGCGCCGCTATGCTGGTGCAGGTGTTGCCGGATGTTGCTGTCCTGGTGTTTGTGTAAATGTGTTACACCACGTTGTGATCGTATGTGCCGCTAGCGCAGCTCCTGCTTTCGCCTCTCTGCGGTGATGGCGGCACATACGATCAAAACGGGTGTAAAACTGATGGTGACTTTGAGCTTGATGTTGACTGTTTTTGTGGTTCTGTCGGTTAGAAAATCTGATGTTCTCTGGTTTCTACTCCAAGGTCTGGGAGTATAGTATTTGTACGCTCGGATGACCTACTGCTTCACTGAGCTGATGAAGCAGAGTCCTGTTCCAGAAAGAAATGATTAATAGGCCATTTAGAGCCGTAATAAAACCATACTCCTGTTACTCTCCATACTTAAGTACATCTGAAGGTACACATACTTAGTACTGGTTACTCTCCATACTTAAGTACATCTGAAGGTACATACTTTAGTACTGTTACTCTCGCATACTGAAGTACATTGAAGGTACATACTTAGTACTGGTTTACTCTCGCATACTGAAGTACATCCGAAGGTACATGCTTTTTAGTTTACTGGTACTCTCCATACTTAAGTACAAATCCGAGGGGTACATGCATTTAGTACTGGTACTCTCCATACTTAAGTACATCTGAAGGTACATACTTTAGTACTGTTACTCTCCATACTTTCAGTACATCCCGAGGGTACATGCTTTAGTTACTGGTACTCTCCATACTTAAGTACATCTGAAGGTACAATACTTTAGTACGGTTACCTCCATACTTAAGTACATCTGAAGGTACATACTTTATACTGTTACTCTCCATACTTAAGTTACATCTGAATAGGTACATGACTTTAGTACTGGTACTTCTCCATACTTCAGTACATCTGAAGGTAACATACTTTTAGTACTGGTACTCTCCATACTGAAGTACATCTGAATGGTACATACTTTAGTACTGTTACTCTCCATACTTAATTACATCTGAAATGGTACATACTTAGTACTGGTTACTCTCCATACTTCAGTACATCTGAAATGGTAACATTACTTTAGTACTGTTACTCTCCATACTTAAGTACATCTGAAGGTACATACTTCTTGAGTACTGTTACTCTCCTTACTTCAATCTTCACATCTGAAGGTACATACTTTAGTACTGTTACTATCACTTACTTCAGTACATCTGAAGGTACATACTTTAGTACTGTTACTCTCCATACTTAAGTACATCTGAAGTACATCTGAAGGTACATTGCTTTAGTACTGTGTACTCTCCATACTTAGTACAGTACATACTGAAGTACTGGTACATGCTCTTTAGTACTGTTACTCTCCATACTTTCAGCACATCTGAAGGTACATGCTTTAGTACTGTTGTACTCTCCATACTTAAGTACATCTGAAGGTACATACTTAGTTAGTACTGGTACTCCTCCATAGTTCAGTAACATCTGAAGGTACCATACTTTAAGTACTGGTACTCTCATACTGAAGTAACATCTGAAGGTACATACTTTAGTACTGTTACTCTCCATACTTAATTACATCTGAAGGTTCGCATACTTTAGTACTGTTACTCTCCATACTTAAGTACATCTGAAGGTACAAACTTTAGTACTGGTTACTCTCCATACTTAAATTACATCTGAAGGTACATACTTTAGTACTGTTACTCTCCCTACTTTCAGTACATCTTGAAGGGTACATACTTTAGTACTGTTACTTCTCCATACTTAAGTACATCTGAAAGGTACATTGCTTTAGTACTGTTACTCTCCATACTTAAGTACATCTGAAGGTACATGGCTTTAGTACTGTTACTCTCCATACTTAGAGTACATCTGAAGGACATGTACTTTAGCACTGTTACTCTCCATACTTAAGTACCATCTGAAGGCCCAAGTACATGCTTTAGTACTGTTACTCTCCATAATTAATTACATCTGAAGGTAACATACTTTAGTACTGTTACTCTTCCATAACTTAAGTACATTCATGAAAGGTCCATACTTGAGTACGGTTACCTCTCCATACTTACAAGTACATCTGGAGGTCCATACTTGAGTACTGTTTACTCCTGGGGAGGGACTGAAAGGAGGATCCTACTTTAACTCCAACCTCTAGGTTTGTGCAACATTGTTTGATCCACCCCGGCTGGATCTCCTCTAACGTCTTCTATGATGGTCTGTTTCTTCCAGGTTTAGCTGCGATCGGTGCATGAAGATGTCTTGACAACGGGGGAAGGGAGGATAAGCCCCCTGCACCGCCCATGAGGACCACTAGCACCCTGATGGGGGCCAGCAGCAAAGTACCTGGGGAACCCCTGAACCACAGCTCCAAACCACTGCCCCCCCAACCCCGAGGACAAGAAACGGAACAAAAGACCGCCTCCATCAGCATCCATCCGACCTGCGGAGGGGACAAGAGTGAGTCATAGGATGGAGATAATAGTAAAGGTTACAGGATCCAATAAACTGCATGATAAATTAGACTGATATGATCAATATTATTGAGGTACACATACAAGAAGTCTGTCCTCAGTAGGCGTCGGGGGCCGCCGGTTGATTGCAAACCCAAACGCCAGACGTCTCGGTTGGAGCTGTAGAGGTTCCGGATGGAGAGCCTGTGATAATCCATCCCATGCAGCTGAACATCCCACACAGTCCTGCAGATGGTTCGGTTAGGGGTGGATGGTGAGAAGGGACACCAGGACTTAGGTGTGTGACAACAGGACCGTCATCTGGGTCGACACGGTGCATCCACAACGGGTTCGTGGGGTCTACAACCAATACTAAAGCGGACTCGTCACTGAAGTGGACACGCTCTGCCATTTAGGAGTACTCCAGACGTCTGGACGACACCACTGCAGTTTTTGGTGACGGTTGACGTGGTTTGTTAAGGAACGTCGT
>JAMWET010001701.1:0-55810 GCA_024036415.1 Prochilodus magdalenae | reverse complement strand
GAGTTTAGTCAAGCTATCCAGCCCATTAAACGCTTGGGGTTCGAAGTGCGTTATCTTGTTTCCACCTAGATCCAGAGTGGTCAGCCTCCTGAGAGAGTGGAAGGTGTCATTGAAGATGACGGAAATCCGATTATTGCGCAAGAGGAGTTTCTCAAGGCTGTGCAGGTCTTCAAAGCTCTCGGCATAGACGTCTGTCAGGAGGTTGTTGTCCAGACGGAGAAAAACGAGGTCTCTGAGTCCACTTAGGGCATTTCGATCCAGGTAGGCGATTATGTTTATGTTGAGCTGAAGCGTCGTTAGGTTGGGAACATGCCTGAAAGCAAAGCCGTTGACTTCCAGGATGCGATTGTAGCGGAAGCTCAGCTCTCTCAGGTTGGGGAAACTGTCGGTTTTGTTGCAGGTTGTTAGTTTGGTCAGGTGATTGTGTTCCACTCTGAGTTTCTTCAGCTGAGTTTGTCCCATGAGAAACTCCAAACACCAAGTGCTCTTCAGGTCATTGAGTGACAGGTCCAAGAGGTCGGTGATGGGCGGGCAGGAGGAAAACGCAGTGCGGTTCAGTGTATGAATGCTGTTGCTCTGAAGGGTCATGTTTTTCATAGGTCTCTTTGGATAGTGTGACAGTTGTTTACACAGAGAGTTCAGCAGTTTCACAGAGCTTAATCCCAAACCGGAGAAGTCTACGTGCCGGCGCGGCACCTTGGTGTTTTTTCTGAGCAGGGTGATTATAGAGACCCTGGTGGAGCGCAGACGCAGGTACTTGATGCTGCTCATGTTCAGATTATAGAAAGCGCTGGTGTTAAGCCTTCCATTATAGGAGAGGTCAAGGACTTTGATGGCACTTAGAAACTCCCTGCTGCATCCAAGCAGCTCCAGGTTATTATTACCAATATAAAGGACGGCGAGTGACTGTGGAAGGGCGTCTGAGGCAGAGTGACCCAAATCCGTCAGTCTGTTAAAGGAAAGGTCCAGTTTCTTTAGCACTGAGAGGCTGCTTATGGATTGCACCACTGCTAAGAAGCTGACCAGTTTGTTCCTACGTAGGTCCAGAGTGTTTAGGCTGGTCAGATCCGAAAAGAGGTTCAGGGGGAGGTTGGTCAGGCTGTTGTCAGCCAGGAGTAAATCAGTGAGGTTGTAAAGACCACGGAAGAGAGACGGACTGAGATCTGATATGTAGTTGCTGGACAAATTCAAGGTTTGAAGATGCACCAGATCAACAAAGGCGTCCTGGTGGATTTGCTTCACCTGGTTGTTGTTAAGTGCCAGAATCCTGAGTTTGGGCAGGTGACTGAAGTTTCTGGAAGGGATGTACGAGAGTTTGCAGTAAGCGACTGTTAGGTTTGTGGCTGAGCGTGGCAAGTCGCCCACCATGTCGTGCACTGACTGCGCTTGGCGTTTAGTGCATCTGAAGGTCGTGTGGTTGGAGTTTGCACTTTCTATGCAGTTCATGAAACTGTAAGTCATGGCTGGCTGAAGGAAGGAGGCCAACACTGCCACTGAGATTAGCCCACGGTACATTTGTGCCACCATGTTTCTTAAAGATTGGAAGTTCCACACCGGAAGGTCCCTCACTTGGACGTCTCACAGATGGAATCGTCTTGGGGTGAGCATTCTTTTCTGTCTCTGGAAAAGAAGGAAAGATAAAAGCTGTTAATCTGTTCTAACGATCAGACCTCCAAACCTCCATCTTATCTGGTGCCCAACTACAATCAGTGGACTGTATCTCTGTTACTATGCGTCTTCATCACACAAAATACACATAAATAATCCGTTATAGTACATTAAAACCAAAATGCTTCAGATTCTTTCCTCCACAGTCAGCTAATGGGATACGAGCTAAAGACTCCGTGCCGAGATTTCCCGGTTGGTTCTCTGGGTTCTTCTGTCTTCCAGAACGCTGCTGAGGGTACACAGATGTAGCTGCTCTTTTAGAAATGATATTTAATCAGTGCTGGACGATAAACGGGCCAAGGACCTGAGGTGAGTAGAGACAGCAAAGGTCACATGTCCCCCCACTGAAAATGCAGAGATATCAGAAGAGAGTCATGTTCCACTGTATGAACTGCTGGAGACTCCAGAGCTGCACGAGCAATCTGCATCATCCTCCATCTCTACATCCTCACCCCACCCGTCTACAGGCCTCCGAAATACAGTGCTGATTTTATTGACGAATTTACAGATATGCTGTCTTCGATTTCGACAGAGTTCGAGCATTTTGTCATTGCTGGCAATTTTGCTAAAGACATCTGTGACATACTTGAATCCTTTGGACTTCATCAGCACATAACTGGTAGCACACACACTCATGGTCACACTCTGGATGTGGTTATCTCAAAGGGTCTCGACATCTCAGCCACGGTTAAAGATGCTGCTTTGTCAGACCATTATTGTGTTTTCTTTGAAATGTGTACCCCACTGAACATGAAGACCGGAGACGTCAGCATTATGAAAAAGACAGGATTTATAAACGACTCCACAGCTTCACTTCTCATCAGCAGAGTGGGCTCTGTTCCAGTTAACCCATCTGATTCTGCTGATGCTCTGCTAAATAGCTTCAACTCTGAAGTGGTTAATGTTATGGATGAGATAAAGTTAAAATTCTGTCACAGAGAGAGAAAACTCCCTGGAGGAACACTACAGCAGTTCAGCTCCAAAAGAAAGAATGTAGGAGGGCCTATCGCAGATGGCGTAAACTAAGCTCCACATTCATAAAGAAATCTTTAAAGAGCGGCTACGTCAATATAATACAACTATGTGCAAAGCGAGACAATCCTTCTTCTCCTCCATTATCAACAATAACATTAACAACAGCAGAGTACTCTTCACTGTCGTCAATAAGCTAACAAAGTCACCTACTAACACGGCCCCTGAGTTAGCTTCAGCTGAGAGATGGAATGAATTTGCGAGCTTTTCAAAATATTCAAAATATCAGAGAAGCTATTAGTACATCTCTATCTACCAGTGAGCCTGTGTCCTCTCCATCACCACATAAAGATACCATGGCTAAAATGTGTGAGTTCAGTCCTGTTAATGAGGAAATGTTAATCGATACAGTGAGTCATCTCAAATCATCCACCTGCAGTCTCCACACATCACCAACAAAGTTTTTCAAGAGTGTCTTTTGCTCAATATCAGCAGACGAACTTCAGATAGTAAATACCTCTCTGATGTCAAGAGTTTTCCCAAACACACTAAAAACTGCAGTCGTGAAGCCTCTCCTGAAAAAGAAAAATCTAGATACAACCTTTTTAAATAACTACAGGCCAATTTCAAATCTACCTTTCATTGGAAAAATCATAGAGAAAACTGTGTTCAAACAACTTACAGGCTTTCTGTCCATAAACAACTGCCTCAACAAATTTCAGTCAGGATTCCGACCAAACCATTCCACTGAGACGGCTCTAATCAAAGTTATCAATGACATTCGCTTAAATACAGATTCTGGAAGACTGACTGTTCTACTACTGTTAGATCTCAGTGCTGCGTTTGACACTATTGACCACAAAATTCTCGTAGATAGACTTGAGAACTGGGTTGGACTCTCAGGAACTGTCCTAAAATGGTTCAGTTCATACCTGCTGGGAAGGAATTATTTTGTTGAAATATAAAATAATGTATCTGAAACTGTGTGGGTGACCTGTGGTGTCCCCCAGGGCTCAGTTCTGGGGCCACTCTTATTTAATTTATATATGCTTCCTCTTGGTGAAATCCTACAGGACTATGGGATGTCTTACCACAGCTATGCAGATGACACTCAGATCTATTTGGCCCTCAGTCTGAATAATTATGGTCCCCTCGACTCACTGTGTAAGTGCATTGAGCACATTACTGATTGGATGGGTCAGAACTTTCTGCAGTTGAATAAAGATAAAACAGAGATTATTATATTTGGGAATAGACATGAGAGGCACAAACTAGCTGCATATCTGAATTCAATATCCCTAAAGTCTAAAGAGCTAGCCCGTAATCTTGGTGTACTAATCGACTCTGAGCTTAGTTTTAGCAGTCACGTCAAAGCTGTCACCAGATCAGCTTTTTACCACCTTAAGAACATTAACCAGATCAGAGATCACCTGTCTACACCAGACCTGGAGAAACTCATCCACGCCTTTATCTCCAGCAGGATTGATTACTGTAACAGTCTTCTAACAGGTCTTCCAAAAAAGACAGTCAAACAACTTCAGCTGATTCAGAATGCAGCTGCCAGAGTTCTCACCAAGAGTAAGAGAAGGGATCACATCACTCCCATTCTTAAATCACTACACTGGACCCCAGTCTGCTACAGGATAGACTGTAAAGTCCTATTACTGGTCTATAAATGTCTCAGTGGCTCCGGACCAGCATATTTATGGTGCAGCAGTATGAGCCGAGCAGAGCTCTCAGATCGTTAGGAACAGGTCAGTTAGTCCTGCCTAAGGTAAAGACTAAGCATGGAGAGGCAGCACTTAGCTATTATGCTGCGGTTAAATGGAACCAGCTGACAGAGAGCATTAGAAAAGCCCCAACAGTAGATATGTTTAAATCCAGGCTGAAAACATTACTGTTTGATCAGGCTTTCAGCTCAGCTTAAACACTGATATTCTCCTGTACGGCACTTATTCTTATGCTGACTCTTATTTCTTTTAAAATGTCATTTTATTATTATATTTTATTTAATGATTTTAATGAATGATTTTTAAATGAATTATGATTATATTTTAATGATTTTACAATGAATTATTTTTTATTATATTTTGTTTTTTCTCTGTATCTTCATCCTTTTATGTAAAGCACTTTGAATTGCCCATGTGTATGAAAGGTGCTATACAAATAAACTTGCCTTGCCTTGCCTTTAGACCTCCACTGGAGTAAAAGTACTAATTAGGAATTCACTGAATGTCCACGTGGAAAGACGGAATTATTTATCCCAAACAACGGCGTTCCTAATGACACGGTTAGATTTCTGTTGTTCCCTGATGTAGATGGGAGACACCTTCGGCCTATTTCTCCACTGTGAGTCACACCGGAGCACACTGACGCGTCCCTGGAACGTTGGTGTGTCTGCTGGGATAATGTTGGTGTGTCTGCTGGGATGTTGGTGTGTCTGCTGGGATGGTGTTGGTGTGTCTGCTGGGATGGTGTTGGTGTGTCTGCTGGGATGGTGTTGGTGTGTCTGCTGGGATGTTGGTGTGTCTGCTGGGATGGTGTTGGTGTGTCTGCTGGGATAATGTTAGTGTGTCTGCTGGGATAATGTTAGTGTGTCTGCTGGGATAATGTTGGTGTGTCTGCTGGGATAATGTTAGTGTGTCTGCTGGGATAATGTTGGTGTGTCTGCTGGGATAATGTTGGTGTGTCTGCTGGGATGGTGTTGGTGTGTCTGCTGGGATGGTGTTGGTGTGTCTGCTGGGATGTTGGTGTGTCTGCTGGGATGGTGTTAGTGTGTCTGCTGGGATGGTGTTGGTGTGTCTCCTGGGATGTTGGTGTGTCTGCTGGGATGGTGTTGGTGTGTCTGCTGGGATAATGTTAGTGTGTCTGCTGGGATAATGTTGGTGTGTCTGCTGGGATGGTGTTGGTGTGTCTGCTGGGATAGTGTTGGTGTGTCTGCTGGGATGTTGGTGTGTCTGCTGGGATGGTGTTGGTGTGTCTGCTGGGATGGTGTTGGTGTGTCTGCTGGGATGGTGTTAGTGTGTCTGCTGGGATGGTGTTGGTGTGTCTACTGGGATGGTGTTGGTGTGTCTCCTGGGATAATGTTGGTGTGTCTGCTGGGATGGTGTTGGTGTGTCTGCTGGGATGGTGTTGGTGTGTCTGCTGGGATGGTGTTAGTGTGTCTGCTGGGATGGTGTTGGTGTGTCTGCTGGGATAATGTTAGTGTGTCTGCTGGGATGGTGTTGGTGTGTCTGCTGGGATGGTGTTGGTGTGTCTGCTGGGATGGTGTTGGTGTGTCTGCTGGGATGGTGTTGGTGTGTCTGCTGGGATGGTGTTAGTGTGTCTGCTGGGATAATGTTGGTGTGTCTGCTGGGATGTTGGTGTGTCTGCTGGGATGGTGTTTGTGTGTCTGCTGGGATGTTGGTGTGTCTGCTGGGATGTTGGTGTGTCTGCTGGGATGGTGTTTGTGTGTCTGCTGGGATGTTGGTGTGTTTGCTAGGGTGTTGGTGTGTCTGCTGGGATAATGTTAGTGTGTCTGCTGGGATAATGTTGGTGTGTCTGCTGGGATAATGTTGGTGTGTCTGCTGGGATGTTGGTGTGTCTGCTGGGATGGTGTTGGTGTGTCTCCTGGGATGTTGGTGTGTTTGCTAGGATGTTGGTGTGTCTGCTGGGATGGTGTTAGTGTGTCTGCTGGGATGGTGTTGGTGTGTCTCCTGGGATGTTGGTGTGTTTGCTAGGATGTTGGTGTGTCTGCTGGGATGGTGTTGGTGTGTCTGCTGGGATAGTGTTGGTGTGTCTGCTGGGATGTTGGTGTGTCTGCTGGGATGGTGTTGGTGTGTCTGCTGGGATGTTGGTGTGTCTGCTGGGATGGTGTTAGTGTGTCTGCTGGGATGGTGTTGGTGTGTCTGCTGGGATGGTGTTGGTGTGTCTCCTGGGATAATGTTGGTGTGTCTGCTGGGATGGTGTTAGTGTGTCTGCTGGGATGGTGTTGGTGTGTCTCCTGGGATGTTGGTGTGTTTGCTAGGATGTTGGTGTGTCTGCTGGGATGGTGTTGGTGTGTCTGCTGGGATGGTGTTGGTGTGTCTGCTGGGATGTTGGTGTGTCTGCTGGGATGGTGTTAGTGTGTCTGCTGGGATGGTGTTGGTGTGTCTGCTGGGATGGTGTTGGTGTGTCTGCTGGGAAGGTGTTGGTGTGTCTGCTGGGATGTTGGTGTGTCTGCTGGGATGGTGTTGGTGTGTCTGCTGGGATGGTGTTGGTGTGTCTGCTGGGATGTTGGTGTGTCTGCTGGGATGGTGTTGGTGTGTCTGCTGGGATGGTGTTGGTGTGTCTGCTGGGATGGTGTTGGTGTGTCTGCTGGGATGTTGGTGTGTCTGCTGGGATGTTGGTGTGTCTGCTGGGATGGTGTTAGTGTGTCTGCTGGGATGTTGGTGTGTCTGCTGGGATGTTGGTGTGTCTGCTGGGATGTTGGTGTGTCTGCTGGGATGTTGGTGTGTCTGCTGGGATGTTGGTGTGTCTGCTGGGATGTTGGTGTGTCTGCTGGGATGTTGGTGTGTCTGCTGGGATGTTGGTGTGTCTGCTGGGATGGTGTTGGTGTGTCTGCTGGGATGGTGTTGGTGTGTCTGCTGGGATGTTAGTGTGTCTGCTGGGATGTTGGTGTGTCTGCTGGGATGTTGGTGTGTCTGCTGGGATGTTGGTGTGTCTGCTGGGATTTTGGTGTGTTTGCTTGGATGTTGTTGTGGCTGCTGGGCTGGTGTTGGTGTGTCTGCTGGGATGGTGTTGGTGTGTCTGCTGGGATGTTGGTGTGTCTGCTGGGATGGTGTTAGTGTGTCTGCTGGGATGGTGTTGGTGTGTCTGCTGGGATGGTGTTGGTGTGTCTGCTGGGATGGTGTTGGTGTGTCTGCTGGGATAGTGTTGGTGTGTCTGCTGGGATGTTGGTGTGTCTGCTGGGATGGTGTTGGTGTGTCTTTTGGGATGGTGTTGGTGTGTCTGCTGGGATGGTGTTGGTGTGTCTGCTGGGATGGTGTTGGGGTGTGTCTGCTGGGATTTTGTGTCATATGGTGTTGGTGTGTCTGCTGGGATGGTGTTGCACTGTCTGCTCTTGGTGTTGGTGTTTGAAACATTCATTCTGCTGGGATGTAAATGGTGTTGGTGTGTCTGTCTGGGATGTTGGTGTGTCTGCTGCTGTATACATTCATATATATTGTGTGTCTGCTGGGATGGTGTTGGTGTGTCTGATGGATGCTGGTGTATATGTTATATATGTTTTATGTATCTGCGGGATGTTGGGTGTGTCTGCTGGGAATGGTAGACATATACTCATGTTTACTACTGTTCTCTTATTATGGTTAGATGCTATGCTACTGCTATTCGCACTACATTGAAACATCATTTGTAAATGCTACTCTGCACATTCATATGTATGTATATAAAATATGTATATATTTTATTATTTCGGCGTTCTTTATGTAAATAATCTGTACTTGCAATGCTAACTCATAATGTACTCTGCACAATCTAATCTAATCTAATCTAATCTAATCTAATCTAATCTGTGTCTGTCTGTACTTTGTATGGAACTGACCAATGGACAGTCAGTCCGCTGCTGTTGACCAGCCCATCAGAAACCTTCAGAGACACGTGTGGAGGGACACACTGTAATCAGTGAACACCGTCCCTCACCGCGTCCACTAACACAGCTTCAGACTGACCTGCACACATAGATAGAGATAAATTGATAGATAGATACTTTATTGATCCCAGAGAGAAATTCAAGAAAGAGCCTGGGGTCTGATGCGTATGATGACTTGGGGTTGAGGTTCAGTACAGTCTGATACACTGTGATACTGTAGACATACAGAGAGAGAGCTGTCCGTCATTATTACACTATTACTGCATAATCAATACATACGGTGTTTATCAGAATCACATGACACTGCCACGATCAGGTGTACCAACCCTAGCTCAACACCGTCCACCACACCACCTGGACTCCAGCTTCTCTAAAGCTCAGTGGAGACGTGTGCTGTGGTCTGCCAGGTCAGTTGTGGTAGTGGGGGTATTAGCATGTGCGTAACCTGTACATCTGTGAGAGCTCCTGAGCACACCGTGGAGAACATGTGCTGGTTCTAGACTCTGGTTAAAAGAGTTCCATGATTATAGCTTGATGATCAACACAAGCAAACACTCTGCCCCTGTTTCAGCAGCTCGGTGGGGTAATGGGAGAGGGCCGGTGCTGGACTGAGCTGCGTGTTGTGACCCTGCGCTGTACCGCCTGCCCTGGCGCTGTACCGCCTGCCCTGGCGCTGAGCTTTGCGTGTGTGCAGTACTGTGCAGGTCCTGAGCAGGGAGGACTGATAGAGCTGTCCTGAAGGTGAGTTGGTATACTGGGCGTGTGCTGATCTGATACTCCGTATTAGTGTAGGTCCGATTCTGGTTGAGAAGTTTGATGGCGCTGACCAATCAGAGACGCTGCTGAGAGCTCTGTGTGAGTATAAAGAACCAGCAGAGCTGCGGAACCGAGTGATGTTGAGTTCCCCCGTTAGAAGAGGAGAACATGATAGAACAGAGATGGTTAAAGTCTATCTGTTCACTCTGTGATAACGAGCCTACCCGCTCGCTGTAGGTGTTAATGCTAGCCAGCTAGCCACAGCTGGTGTTAAGTTGGGTTTAGGGTTAGAGAAACGCGTTGGGACACCTGATCGTGGCAGTGTCATGTGATTCTGATAAACACCGTATGTATTGATTATGCAGTAATAGTGTAATAATGACCGACAGCTCTCTCTCTGTATGTCTACAGTATCACAGTGTATCAGACTGTACTGAACCTCAACCCCGAGTCATCATACGCATCAGACCCCAGGGTCTTCTGAACACACAGCCTTGCTATGAGGACGGTGTGAGTGTGTACTTTACAGTGAAAAACAGGTACAGGTACTAACCCTAACCCAGATACAGGTGCAGGTACAGGTACATATACAGGTACAGGTACAGGTACTAACCCTAACCCAGATACAGGTGCAGGTACAGGTACATATACAGGTACAGGTACTAACCCTAATCCAGATACAGGTACAGGTACCAACTCTAACCCAGGTACAGGTACAGGTACTAACCCTAACCCAGGTACAGGTACAGATACAGGTACATGTACAGGCACAGGTACAGGTACAGGTTGGACTATCCTGCTGCATATAAGATAAAGAGTGTAAAGGTGAGACTGAACACCGCCGTCCTGCTAGCTACACTAAGTCTATGAAGAGCAGCGTTAGGTGTGGTTACCCCCTCAGCGCACCTGTACCAGTGGGCTCTAGTGAACACCGTTCACAGACATGGCCCGTCACTACCCTGGAGTATCAGACGGGATGTGAAGGTGCGGTGCGTGTGGCTGTCACTGCTGAAGGACCTCTCACTGTAAACGTGTATCACCCAGATAGACAGATTACCAAACCCACGAGACCGTTTCCCACCACACACTGACATACACCGCACGGCTGAGAGCTGGAGTTCATGTGCCAGCTGAGCTGAGCTGAGCGCTGTAGAAGTTCCTTACCTGTATTAAATCCTCTCCAGGGGAAACCATTCGGTCAGAAACGCTCCGTCCGCCTGTGTGTCCGTCCGTCTGTGTGTCCGTCCGCCTGTGTGTCCGTCCGTCTGTGTGTCCGTCCGCCTGTGTGTCCGTCTGCCTGTGTGTCCGTCCGCCTGTGTGTCCGTCCGCCTGTGTGTCCGTCCGTCTGTGTGTCCGTCCGCCTGTGTGTCCGTCCGCCTGTGTGTCCGTTTGTCTCAGTGTGTGTGTGTCTAAGTGTGTGTGTGTGTCTAAGTGTGTGTGTGTGTCTCAGTGTGTGTGTGTGTCTCAGTGTGTGTGTGCGCGTGTGTGTCTCAGTGTGTGTGTGTGTGTCTCAGTGTGTGTGTGCGCGTGTGTGTCTCAGTGTGTGTGTGTGTCTCAGTGTGTGTGTGTGTGTGTGTGTCTCAGTGTGTGTGTGCGCGTGTGTCTCAGTGTGTGTGTGTGTGTCTCAGTGTGTGTGTGTGCGCGGTGTGTTTGTCAGGGTGTGTGTGTGTGTTTGTCTCAGTGTGTGTGTGCGCGTGTGTGTCTCAGTGTGTGTGTGTGTGTCTCAGTGTGTGTGCGTGTGTGTTTGTCAGGGTGTGTGTGTGTGTCTCAGTGTGTGTGTGTGTGTTTGTCAGGGTGTGTGTGTGTGTCTCAGTGTGTGTGTGTGTGTGTGTGTGTGCGCGTGTGTGTTTGTCAGGGTGTGTGTGTTTTACCCGGTCAGCTCTTCCAGTTCAGTAAATCGTTCTCTTCGCCAGAACAGAAAGAGGAAATAAAATCGAGAGCGGGGAACGTGTGGATGGAAATTCCGTGTGTAGTCCTGGCACAGTGCCTGGCAGTCACACAGTCAGACGCTTATTGGAGTTGTGATGGTTAAAAGTGCATCGTTTATTAATAATGAGACATTCAGAAAGAGCAGAGTGAGTGGGCGTGCCACCCGGACCTTTACACTGATTTACATGGTGAGACCTTCACGCAGCTGTACAGCCTCTCTCTAACCACATGCAGGTTCTGCTGTGATCCTCCATGAAGCAGCCAATCAGAACCCAGATACATGATGATGTGGCCAGTAGCGTCCTGCCTGATGAAGCTGATTTCGGGTGATGAGACAGATGTAGTATATATATAGTATATGTAGATGTATATAGTGTATATATGGTGTACACTGTCTATACAGCGGGGACAAGCTCAGAGTGATATAGAGTGATGAGCTCTCCCATTGGTTAGGACCTCAGGACCTCACCTGCAGGCCCTGCAGACTAAGTACCTACAAGATCTCTTTGTGATGTGTAACGGGGGTCGCATCCATATTCACGTTCATATCGCTCTCATATCTCAGGAGCCCCGCCCACATAGTGACAAATCTGTCTTAGTTACACATAACGGCATCTATTATTAACCCCGCCCCTTGCCCTACATGTATTCCATCACTGCCCATCCCTGGTAATGGTAAACAGCAGAGGCAGCAGCTCTGTCTGGACTCTACTGACTGACTCACTGATTCGGACAAGATCACACGTATACGGCTGTTACAAACACCAGACGTCCGCAAGTGTTAGCTTGGCTCCTCTAGACGTTCCTTGTGATTGCTTGCAGAGACTCATTCCCTGAAGCTGCCTGCTGAACCCACGCTACTGGAATAGTCCGAGTCCCACTGCTCGCTGTGGGAAAGTTTCACCATGTAAATCCAGAATTCCAATCAACAACAGCACTGTCAACTACATCTGTCCATAAATCAGCATACAGAGTCCTCCATCCGCCCTTCTCCATCCTCATCAGCCTCATCAGCCCCTCGTCTGCTGCTCCCGAGCCATCTGGCAGAGTCCACACGGACCACAGCAGCTCATAATGACCCAGTCATCACAGACAGAGCCCTAAGGAGACAACAGTCTGTCATATACACCTGAGCGTGACACACCTGTATATCATCTGAGATCAAAGCAGAGCTGACAGCTGGTGACTGTAGAGCCTGTAACCTCCTTACTCCGCCTTCATTCATCGTCTCAGTCTGCACATGTGTGTAGCAGCAGGCAGTAGTCGAGATTCTAACGGAACGTTTCATGAGTGTTACACACATTTCAGTGTAAACGAACAGTGATCATACACGGACCGGGCCGAGCCAGAACCAGGCCTGAAACCTCCGCTCCTCCCTGATGACCAAGCTGGAGGTGGCTTCTTATTTCAATTTCTCACTCCAGCTTAAATGGAACCAGAACGGAACTGCTGCACCACTCGGGATGGGAAACTGAGGCAAGACGCTTAAACCTAGTTAACCGAAACCTTTCTAACCTGGCCTTTCATCAGGGAGCGGGACCGCCCCGGGCGGTTCTGGGAGCACGCCGTGCTGAGACATTCTTCAATCCAGCTTTGGAAAGCTGTGTGTTATCGGACCGCCTGTAGGGCCAATCGTTTCCAACCGACGGGCACCGTCATCCACCGACTCACTGTTTAGACTGAGTCTCAGTTTTATGTTGTCGTATCATTAATGAAGCATCGCCACAGAAGCAGCACAGGGAATAAGATGGTGATGGAGAACCGGATACAATCATTTTCCTTAATGTCCTAATACATTTTTAGGTGGGTCTGAAATCACAGCCCGATGAGTCACTGGTTCATTTGGATCCAGGTGAGACTTTTCCACCTAACCTAGTGAGCTAGCGCACATGCTAACGTTATTACGGGGCTAGGGTCGGCAGGGATTTCCCCGTTCCACTTTAAGTGGTGCAGCAGTTACATTCTGGGGAGCATGAAGCTGAACCTGGTGTGGTTTCAGGGTCTGCATTGGAACCTGCTTTGGAATTTGGGTCTGGAGCCATTAGTGGTTCTAAAGGTGCTGCTGCGCTCCCTTCACTGGCTTCCTGTTGCTGCCCAATCAGATTTAAAACTCTGATGCCTACAAAGCCATAACTGGACCAGCGCCTCCCTCCTTATGGCAATGGTGAAGAGTCGAGCTGTACCTCGAGCACTTCGAGCTTCAAGTACAGCTCGACTCCCACTGGACGTCCGAACAGCGGGGTCTCTCGCAGTCTGAAGACCCGTCTCTGTGTGACACACTTCAGTGAGCGAGCTCTAGTAGATGTGTAAGTTATATGTGTATGTACTTGTGTTGACCTTATAATGACCTTTTCTTTTCTATAGGTATGAGTGCTGGGCTGGGGTTGCCAGGTAGTGCACCTTTACTTTATATATGTCTGTGTATTGATCTCTCTAGGTCTGCTAAATGCCTTAAATGTAAATGTAAAGGTGTGAGGGAACTGAGGGTATGAAAGAGCCTCTTGGCCAATCACATCACCTTTAGCGTGGACAGTCACTTACACTGATCTGGTATTTGTCCCGGATGCTGGTTCTCAGGGCAATCAGAGCTCCGGGCAGGCACGGCAGGCAGCAGGACTCCCCATGGTCCTGTGCAACCTTACAGGCCAGGATACATGGGATAAACGTCCCACAGAGACCTGTGGAATGCTTTATAGATTAGGAGGAGAGTTCCTGTCAGAGGGACGTGAACATGCGCTATGTGCTTCCGCAAGGATAGGACTTTCCCGAGCTGGTCACAATCCTAACACTGGAGCAACCTTTACACGCGTGACCCTCTGGAACGAGTGCTTCAATGAGTGCATTGCAGACCTGTTCATATGAGCTCCGTTCATTCTGCAGGTGTTCAGTTGAGCCCCGGCACGCCACTGAGGACCTTTTGGATGAGTTGGAGTCGATGATTTGGAATGATGAAGGTCATTTGAGTTCTGGTCAGTCGACTGTAATACCACTGCTGCTGATACCATACCTCTGAACTACTTGCTGGAACCGTCAGTGCAACATTCCGTCACTTACAGTGCAACATTCCGAACTCTGAGGTTCATGTTTGTGGGGTCCCCGTCTGTTCCTCCTCACTAAAGGTCTAGTTCTGTGAGATTCCTGATTCTGTCCTGACTGACTAGGCGGAGCTCAGGAGAGCTCAGATCCCAAACGTTTGCACTGAGCTCCTTTCATTTCGTTCAGTGTTTTGGTTTGACTCCCTCCTTGAGCCTCATGTAGGACTGAGCTTCATAACTCGATCTCATTACAGCGCTGAGGGCTTCATCAGTCTCTACCATTTATCTGACCAGATTCTGCATGTCACTGTTTACATGTTCTCCAATACACAACCACGTCTGAACAAATTAGACAGAAACTGGAACTGCCTTTACTTTTAACAATACTGCTAACATTACTACTAACAATACTGCTAACATTACTACTAACAATACTGCTAACAATACTGCTAACATTACTACTAACAATACTGCTAACAATACTGCTAACATTACTACTAACAATACTGCTAACAATACTGCTAACATTACTACTAACAGTACTGCTAACATCACTACTAACAATACTGCTAACATCACTACTAACAATACTGCTAACAATACTGCTAACATTACTACTAACAGTACTGCTAACATCACTACTAACAATACTGCTAACAATACTGCTAACATTACTACTAACAATACTGCTAACATTACTACTAACAATACTGCTAACAATACTGCTAACATTACTACTAACAATACTGCTAACATCACTACTAACAATACTGCTAACAATACTGCTAACATTACTACTAACAGTACTGCTAACATCACTACTAACAATACTGCTAACATCACTACTAACAATACTGCTAACAATACTGCTAACATTACTACTAACAATACTGCTAACATCACTGCTAACAATACTACTGACAATACTACTAACAATACTGCTAACATTACTAACAATACTGCTAACATTACTGCTAACATCACTGCTAACAATACTGCTAACATTACTACTAACAATACTGCTAACATCACTGCTAACAATACTGCTAACATTACTACTAACAATACTGCTAACATTACTACTAACAATACTGCTAACAATACTGCTAACATTACTACTAACAGTACTGCTAACATCACTACTAACAATACTGCTAACATCACTACTAACAATACTGCTAACAATACTGCTAACATTACTACTAACAGTACTGCTAACATCACTACTAACAATACTGCTAACAATACTGCTAACATTACTACTAACAATACTGCTAACATTACTACTAACAATACTGCTAACATCACTGCTAACAATACTACTGACAATACTACTAACAATACTGCTAACATTACTAACAATACTGCTAACATTACTGCTAACATCACTGCTAACAATACTGCTAACATTACTACTAACAATACTGCTAACATCACTGCTAACAATACTGCTAACATTACTACTAACAATACTGCTAACATCACTGCTAACAATACTACTGACAATACTACTAACAATACTGCTAACATTACTAACAATACTGCTAACATTACTGCTAACATCACTGATAACAATACTGCTAACATTACTGCTAACATCACTGATAACAATACTGCTAACATTACTGCTAACATCACTGATAACAATACTGCTAACATTACTCCTAACAATACTGCTAACATTACTGCTAACATTACTGCTAACAATACTGCTAACATTACTGCTAACAATACTGTTACTGTTACACACACTTACACACCCACTTACACACACACACACACATTTACGTACACACACACACACCTACACACTCACACACACCTACACACTCACACACACCTACACACTTACAGATGCCACAGTCGCCGCAGCAGTCGCAGAGGTCGGAGGTCCAGTCAGAGGAGGTGGAGGTGACGGTGTAATTGGTGATGGTCACCTGCGGCTGTGTGCTGATCACCTCTGTCTGATATGACATCATCACTGTAAACACACATGAAACTCCGCCTTATATAAACACAGAGTTGGAGCCACTGAGCCGCTTCAGGTGGCGAAAGTTACGGTCGACTGAGCAAAGAGATCACAAAGCAGATAGAGCTGACTTATCTAGAACCGGGCTGGTCAGCTAGCTGACAGGCTAAAAGACAGCCGACGTGCTAACAAGCTCCACCACTAACCCGCAGGCTTGTGTTCAGGCTGCTGTCCAGTTCAGGTCATGTTACTCAGACTACCTACACACTGGGCTGGGAAAAGCTTTACAGGCCGACCGGAGCAGAACCGGTTCAGGATGATCAGTGAAAGGAACCGGCAGTACCAAAAGCTCACGCCTACAGTGGCTGCACAGCGCTCCACCTAGATCTCTTTACTTAGCGTAACAGAAAAACTGTATCATTAATTAAAACACTGTAATGAAGTCTCTGAGCTTTGATGTCCACCCTGTTATGGACATACCTGTTTGAAAGACTAAGGGACTAAACAGGTGTCTGAATCTATGATTATGTAAAAGCTGGTATGTCTCGTTTCAGCTTTACAGGGAGTTTAATGAGTCCGTTATATTTAAAAAGTGTTAGTGAGTCGTAGGTGGTAACAGGGTGGAGAGGACAGGGTGAAGAGGACAGGGTGAAGAGGACAGGGTGGAGAGGACACGGTGGAGAGAACAGGGTGGAGAGGACAGGGTGGAGAGGACACGGTGGAGAGAACAAGCTGGAGAGAACAGGGTGGAGAGGACAGGGTGGAGAGGACACGGTGGAGAGAACAGGGTGGAGAGGACACGGTGGAGAGGACAGGGTGGAGAGGACACGGTGGAGAGAACAGGGTGGAGAGGACAGGGTGGAGAGGACAGGGTGGAGAGGACACGGTGGAGAGGACACGGTGGAGAGAACAGGGTGGAGAGGACAGGGTGGAGAGGACACGGTGGAGAGAACAAGGTGGAGAGAACAAGGTGGAGAGAACAGGGTGGAGAGGACAGGGTGGAGAGGACACGGTGGAGAGAACAAGGTGGAGAGAACAGGGTGGAGAGAACAGGGTGGACGGTAAATCAGAATCAGATTAAATTACTACCTACGTGACTGTCGTGTCCCGCTGCTGTGTGAGCCGGAACCGCAGGGAGCGGTGATTAGGAATCTGATCCGGGTTTAAAGCCACTTCTTTATTTTAATCTAGGATTCATAATGACCGCACCATGTGGACTGATCGAAGCTCAGTTCTGCTCTCTGGTATCTTTACCTGTAACCCAAGATCCCTGATTCATAGTCCTCAGAACACCAGCTGAAATACTCCATACCGGGTTCTAGATTTAGTTTGGTTCTCGGTCTTACCTGCTGTAGCTTTAGGTGGTAGATCTCTGATGGTGAGGGAGCTCGCAGTCAGCACCGCGTACAGGATGGAGTGATGCTCCTACAGGTTTACCTCCAATGATGTGGTAGCCTTTTAGCCTATAGAGCGACGAGGTCTGCCCCGCGGTGGTGGGCGTCTCAGGTGGCCTGTGAAAACACAGCGGGTGTTTGGTTTTGGGGCGAGTTGGGTTTCTGTTGTTCCGTATTTGCACAGTCTTATCTGCAGTCCTTTAAGTGTGACCATGCGTGCGGTGCTGCTAAAACCTGGTTTGTTGATTGTACAGCATCTATAGTCTCAGCCACGCCTTCAGAGACCAACGTCTGCTGGCCTACTCAGGACTCGCCCGCTGCAGCACGCTGGTGATTCTGGTTTGGGTGATTCTGGGTCTTTGTAGTGGTAGCATGGACCAGACTGTTCTGACTGCTAGCTGTAGACTTACAGTTAAGACGCCTTAGTACGCCGTAGTAGAACGAAATCTGGTTATCAGTGAGGTGATTGTGTGGAAGTGTGTGGCTGCCGTGTTTACTCAGCGAGGCTTGGCTCGGGTTGGTACCCAGCCGTCTATCTCAGACTCTGAATGCCACTCAGGTGACCACATTGTTCATTCTGAATACAGTACAGCACAATGAACCTCCAGCCCCTAAAGTAAACGGCAGCACCTCCTTTACTCCTCCGTAAAGCTCGGACCTCATACAGGAGTCACCGTAGGTCTAATAACAGAGGGCGTGAAGCTGCCTTCCACTGACACAGAGGCACTCCCAGCAGGACAGAGGTCGAGAGCGTGTTCAGGTTCTGGAGATTAGTGAGATCTAGGCTGCACGTCTGCATCACGAATGATGACCTGAACCTGGTCAGCCTCGGGTCCTGCAGAGCGGCTCTATAGCGGGTGTGGTGGATGTAGCTAGTACCGTGTACTGTAGGGCCGAGTGAAGGTTTAATCCTGAGCCCGTGTGGTCCTAGCTGAATGAGGTTTGTGATCTGGTGCCTGAGCTGTAGAGCTCAGTTACTGAACCTCCTCCAGACTCCTTCAGTGTTTTAGGGTACATAGGGTGAGGAATCTGAATCCCTTCCTGCCGCTCTCTGAGGAGTATGGTGTTTAGACCTTTCAGTCATTCTTCTCGTCTCTGCTCCTAACGGACTCCGCCTTCTTATGGATGCTGCTGTGGCACCTTTTAGCATCACCTGTTTCATATCACCTGTATTTGATCTTTATTAGCCCCGGATTCCCCTCCGTCCCCCCATCCCCTCCGTCCCTCCTTCCCCCCGTCCCCCGTCCCCCCGTCCCTCCGTCCCCTCCGTCCCCCCGTCCCTCCGTCCCCTCCATCCCCTCGTCCCCCCGTCCCTCCGTCTGTATCTGGACTGTTTCAGGACTGAATGGATGCGTACCAACAAAGGAAATGAAGCTGATCAGACCGAACGTAAAACCCTAACCCTAACCCTCGTATTAATCCCGCCTGTCTTCAAACACGAGTCCAAGTAAACCTAAGAAGCTGTCCCGACTCGTCCCGATTCTGTTTACAGACAGGAAAGCCCAGCATGTCCGATATGGTGTGTTAGTACTGGTTTGCAGAAGTAATGCTGAGGGATCTGTTCCGCTCTCACATCCCGTATGCAGCCACTCTGAGATTACAAAACCCAGAGCGTTACGAAACAGCTCGTCTCCGGAGGCTTCGTGATCACTGCAGAACGACCTTCCTGCTCGCTGTGTACAGGGCTGTGCAAAAGTCAGAGACCAAAAACTGAACAGTCGCACTTTATGTACGACCTGTTCCCCTTTCAGGAGACGTTTCCGAGTCAGCAACCTCGGATTGCATAAGTCCCCGGAGCAGGTACCTTACTTTAACCCCAACCACATTCTGACTTGATTGAGTAACATCACATCCAGCCAACGTCCGGCTTTGATCTCGTCTCACAGATTAGAATGAGATCTTCACCAAATAAGGGCAGTGTGATGTAACACCACTGCAGCATGTATCAGCTCCACAGACTTCAATAGTCCCTGTTTTGATCCACCAAATATACATGTACACACTGTATATACAGTCACTAGCCACTTTATTAGGTACATTAGTACTACTGCTATTAGGGTCCCCCTGTATCTACACCCACTGCCCCCTCCATCAGCTCCACTGTCTATACAGGACCCTCTGTAGGTGTACAGGTCCAGACTGTAGGGTTAGGGTTTCTCTGTCTGTTTCTCTGTGTACTGTATTACCCTGTTCTTCAATGGTCAGGTCCTCCACAGGACCGCCACAGGACCCCCACAGAGCAGGTATGATGTGGGTGGTGGATCATTCTCAGCACTGCAGTGACACTAGCACACCACCACCACGTCAGTGTCACACACGTGTTTAACACACACGTAACTAAACGCGATAGACCTGCATGTGTAAATCACAGCGCTGTGCAGGGCTACCTTCAAAAGCTGAAGGCATATTGGAGTCACTGTAGGCGAGCAGGGCAACAGTGCCACAGTGTGCTGAATGAGGGTAGTACAGGACAGAAGCGTACCCGGTTTTGGCTGGAGTTAGAGACGTTTATTACAATATTTATTTATTTGTTTTGTTTGTTTGTTTGTTTGTTTATTACAATGCAAACATTGATATGTGCAAGTCCTTCCCTGAAGGAGTCGTGGTCTGGATGGGAGCGTATGTTATAGAACTCTGTGTAACACACACCAATTCAGCACCCACACCATCAGAGATACGGGCTTCTGAACTGTGTGCTGATGACGAGCTGGACACTCCCTGTCCTCTCGAGTCTGCAGGACACGGCGTCCGTGGTTTCCTAAAAGAGTTTCAGATGGTGATTCGTCTGACCACAGAACAGTTTTTCATTTCACCTCAGCCCATGTTCAATCAGCTTTGGCCCAGAGAAGTCGGCGCTGTTTCTGGATGGTTCTGGATGGTGCTGACATACGGGTTCTTCTGTGCCTGATCCAGCTTTACCCTGCGTTAGGGACTGCGCTGTGCTCACAATGAGTTCAGAGATCATGCCTGTGATTGGTTCAGTGCATCCCTGTTCTGTTTCTATTGACCTTCATTTACATGGTACACAGGGTCAGGGTCAGGGTTAGGGTCAGGGTTGGCCCGGGGGCAGCTCAGCTCTGGATCGGGGGTTGTGGTTATATTACAGGCTCCGTGCTCCTGTTGTAGAACAGATGAAGTAGATTCTATGCGCCCTTGTGTTCAGTGTGGATGAAGAGGCTGAGCGTGTTAGTGGAGGAACTAAGAGAGACTCATTTCCTGAACCCTTTCAGACCCTTCAGCAGCGTCGCAGAGAGAACCCGTTCTAGAGCCAGTGAGCAGGTAATGCACTATGATTAATATGCTTCTCTTCATGTCACTGATATATTTCCAGAACTGGGAATTGTTAGCTTGTTAGCCACATCAGTGGAAATCGGAAGTTGAGCTCTTGTTTGAAGATCAAAGGGGGACTGTAATTGTGGAAGTGAGTAATTAGTGTTGTTATTGGTGCTTCAGAGGGATTCATAAATAAATGCCTGCAGGCAGAATTTCCAAATCCAAAGCTTGTACCTGTGTATCGTATATCCAGATCGACTGTAAAGGGTGTGTTTACTTATTTACACAAGTGTTTGGTCCGCTCACATGTCATTTCCAAACAAACACATTTACTGACAAAATCAGGGAAACTGAGAGACAACACTGCCGGGATGTCTGAAGTTCTATTCATTTAAAAAAAAGTCATTTCAGTACGCGCCAAATACGTAATTTGTGTATTTAATGTCGTCTGTAAAGGGTGTGTTTACTTATTTACACACTGGTGTTTGTGAACCCTCTCAGTGGAGTGAACCCTCATCGAAACCCTCTCAGTGGAAACAAACCCTCTCAGTTACTGACAACCCTCTGGGGAAACCTCTCAGAGGAGTGAACCCTCTCAGTGGAGTGAACCCTCTGAATGAGTGAACCCTCATGGTGGAAAAAAAACCCTCATTTCAGTACGCGCCAAATACCTCCATGGTAGGAGTGAACTCTATAGTCGGGAGTGAACCCCTGAGGTGTGCTTAGTGAACCCTCTGGTGGAGTGAACCCTCTCAGTGGAGTGAACCCTCTGGTGGAGTGAACCCTCTGGTGGAGTGAACCCTCTTGGTGGAGTGAACCCTCTGGTGGAGTGAACCCTCTCAGTGGAGTGAACCCTCTGGTGGAGTGAACCTCTCAGTGGAGTGAACCCTCTCAGTGGAGTGAACCCTCTGGTGGAGTGAACCCTCTGGTGGAGTGAACCCTCTGGTGGAGTGAACCCTCTCGGTGGAGTGAACCTCTCAGTGGAGTGAACCTCTCAGTGGAGTGAACCCTCTGGTGGAGAGAACCTTCTGGTGGAGTGAACCCTCTGGTGGAGTGGACCCTCTCGGTGGAGTGAACCTCTCAGTGGAGTGAACCTCTCAGTGGAGTGAACCCTCTGGTGGAGAGAACCTTCTGGTGGAGTGAACCCTCTGGTGGAGTGGACCCTCTTGGTGGAGTGAACCTCTCAGTGGAGTGAACCCTCTCAGTGGAGTGAACCCTCTTGGTGGAGGGAACCCTCTGGAGGAGTGAACCTATCAGTGGAGTGAACCCTCTGGTGGAGGGAACCCTCTGGTGGAGAGAACCTTCTGGTGGAGTGAACCCTCTGGTGGAGTGGACCCTCTTGGTGGAGTGAACCTCTCAGTGGAGTGAACCCTCTCGGTGGAGTGAACCCTCTCGGTGGAGGGAACCCTCTGGAGGAGTGAACCTATCAGTGGAGTGAACCCTCTGGTGGAGGGAACCCTCTGGTGGAGAGAACCTTCTGGTAGAGTGAACCTCTCAGTGGAGTGAACCCTCTTGGTGGAGTGAACCCTCTCAGTGGAGTGAACCCTCTCGGTGGAGGGAACCCTCTGGAGGGGTGACACAGTTGATGTTGTTCAGCAGGTTGAAGGAGAACATACGTGTGGTGATCGTTTCAGAATCAGACGAATAATTCTAAAGACTGACCCTGAAGAGCTGTACATGGCTGTTCACCAAGGTCGTATAGCATCATCATACAGCCACCACACATTAGGAGGGGGTTGAAGCAACACACCGGGAGGGGTAGGAGTAACACCGGGAGGGATAGGACCGCTGCAGGGCGGAGAGGAACAGTGCGAAGCTCTGAGATCACGCTCTTACCCCACTGATCATGCAGGACTTGGTGTGCTCTGTTGATTTGGGGGGATAAATAATCCAGAGCCAGGAAAGCTACTTCTCCGTCTGATCAGGACTCCGTCAGTGTTTCAGAGAGGGTGGTGTAAGTCATGGCAGGGTACACAGCGCCGCTGCAGTGGGCCATAGATAACAGCTGGGGTGGAATCTGTAGGCTCTGTGGTGAACGTCTGCTGAAGTGTAAGTGTGTCGTCTGCTTCCCCATCACGCTCTTCACGTTTACATCCTGCGTATCTCATCTGGAGGTGTTTGGGATCTTATCGCCTCCGACTGGGCTGAGATGGGAGGGTGTTCTGATGGGGATGGAGGTGTTTGGTATCTTGTCGCCTCCGACTGGGCTGAGATGGGAGGGTGTTCTGATGGGGATGGAGGTGTTTGGGATCTTGTCGCCTCCGACTGGGCTGAGATGGGAGGGTGTTCTGATGGGGATGGAGGTGTTTGGATGCTCGTGTTGTTGAAGAGGCCTAACTCTGCATTCACACCTGCAGACCACAGAGCCACACGTCACTTCCTTATGTGACCTGTAGACTCGCAGCCAGCGACTCAGAGTTCAGATTTCCTCAACTTTATGCAAATGAAGTGACCAAGTAAACGAATGGATTAACAGATCCTTCAGATCCTTCAGATCACTCTCAGGCACGGGCGTCCGAGTCCCCAGGTTCCGCTCCCTGAGCTTTTAGTTCCTACCAGCATTTGGTTGTGGTTCTCAGCAGTGTGGTGGAGAACGTGGAGGAGAACCCTTTGTTTCTATTGATTGTGGAATGTGAGTAGACTGACTAGCTGCTCAGCAACATCAGAACACCGGGCGGTCCAGGGGCGGTCCAGAGCGGCTCCTCGGTCGGTATCATAATTCTGTATTTCTGAATCTCACTCAGAACCGCTCAGTTACTCAGTACCACTCTAGAGGTGTGAAGTTGAGCTGCTGAGCTCGGTCTTTATCATTAGCAGCCTGCGGTTAAGAGCTGTGGTGGATCTGACTTCAGTTGTGAAAGTCATAGAGCCGAGCTCTCGCTGTCCTTCAGCTCTTTCATTTCCTTCACTGAGGCCAAGTTCCCAATACGGCATCAGCAGTTCTGCACAGACCCGCAGAGTAACCAGCCCTGGCACCTACACACACGCGTCCCAGCACAGAGGAGTATACCGCACACTGTCCAAAAGTGTTCAGACTGAGCAAAGAACACACTCACAGAACCTGAACACAGTAGATCAAACCTCCTCAAACCAACACCCATCTGAATTAACAGGACAGGAACCCGCTCTCCCTCACTCTGTACACACCTCACACACCTCACACCAAACCCTCTCTCCCTCACTCTGTACACACCTCACACACCTCACACCAAACCCTCTCTCCCTCACTCTGTACACACCTCACACCAAACCCTCTCTCACTCACTCTGTACACGCCTCACACCAAACCCTCTCTCCCTCACTCTGTACACACCTCACACCAAACCCTCTCTCCCTCACTCTGTACACACCTCACACCAAACCCGCTCTCACTCACTCTGTACACACCTCACACCAAACCCCATGACTGACGGCAAGTATGAGCTAGAGGACTGTTACATATACAGTGTGAGCTCCATGTTTGTGTAGGTAGATGTTCTAGATAGAAGTTATGTTCTTTGCTCATGGTGAAAAATTGTTTTACACTGGACCCATTTACACCCTATGATTTGGTTCTAGAATGAAGGAGCTGTTTTTCGCCTTTGTTGGTGAACTCTCGAATAATTAGACAAGCTCTGCTCTGATTGGCTGGTTTACAGCGAGACCTGCAAGAAATGGAGGATTTGTATTTAAAGGGGGAACAACAATGAGGTTCCTGGTATGTGGGTTCTATGTACCGAACTCTATTACTCCACCATAGTATGGATATCACTGTACAGTGTGTGGAACTGTATTTTCCCATTTCCTGTAGAAGGATTTAGTGCTACTTGTTTATTTGTTTGTTTTTGTATTTATTTTGTTTGTGTTTTTTTTTTTTTACCAAAAAATATACGCAAGCAAATTTCCCCTCAAACAGCTTCAACCACTTCCCTTCCTAGTGCTGAGAATTCTTCTTCTGTGGTCTTCATTTCTCCTTTTTTTCTCTCACTCTCTCTCTCTCCCTTTCTCTCTCTCTCTCTCTCTCTCTCTCTCTCTCTCTCCCTCTCCCTCTCTCTCTCTCTCTCTCTCTCCCTCTCTCTGTCTCTCTCTCTCTGCATACTTCCTATTGGACACCCAAGGAAAAGAGTGAAGACGAGTGGATTCCTCCGGCTCTTGGATGACCCATCTTCACAATGGCAACAACAGCCACAGACAATGTAAGTTAGTCAGTCGTGACTCTCATTAATCATTCAGACCTTAATTAGAGTTAAAGCCATCCTGCAGCAGAGATAAGGTGTTCACAGGTTCCCTCTGTCAGCTGTACGGTTAGTCGGGCAGGAGCCGCTCTTCAGTTAAAGATTCTGGAGTCGCAGGAACGCTTGGTGTTATCCTGTCTGAGTTAAAGTTAAGCACATATATAGACATAGACGTCTGGTTCCATTCACCACCACTGACCGGACTTTATCTAGAACAGAGTGTTTCACTCTATAACAAACCCCGTCTCTGGAACTCCCCTTTACACACCTCACACACCAAACCCTCTGTGGCTCACTCTGTAGATCTGCTTGGACCAGACCCAGGTTCAGTTCCTCTTCTCCACAGCAGCTCCAGCTGGGGTTTGTTCAGATCCACATTTAAATTTCTCTGTATCACTGCTTATTAAGTTATTAAGCCTCTATCACTCACTTGTACTCTGTTTACACTCCACTACTCTGTTACTCAGTCTCAGTTATTCATTTTTCCAAACCCTACTCACTTACTCAGTACTACTCCTCACACTAAGTTATTCAGTTACTCAGTTACTCAGTTACTCACCGTACTCCAATTATTATCAGTTACTCAGTTATCAGTTATTCAGTTAGTCAGTTTACTTAGTTATTCAGTTTATTCAGTTACACCAATTACTCAGTTATTCTGTTACTCAGTTTATTCAGTGTCTCTCCCTCAGTTTTTACTCAGTTATTCAAAGTTACTCAGTCACTCAGTTATCTCCAGTACTCAGTTACCCAGTTATTCAGTTTTATTCAGTTACTCAGTTACTCAGTTATTCTGTTAAAGTTCCTTTTTAGCTCAGTTACTCAGTATTCAGTACTCAGTTATTCATCCCTATTTCAAGGTAATCAGTTATTCAGTTACTCAGTTTATACCACACATATTATCACAGTTATGGCAGTTACTCAGTAGTTACTGCGGTTACCTCAGTTATTCAGTTATTCAGTTATCAGTTATGCTTTATTTACTCAGTTACCTGCAATTACTCAGGTTATTCAGTTACTCAGTTATTCAGGTTACTCAGTTAATGCAGTTACTTCAGTTATGCAGTTACTCAGTTATGCGGTTCACTCAGACTTATTGGTTATGCACTGTCAGTTTACTGCAGTTATTCAGTTTACTCAGTTATTCAGTTACTCAAGTATGCTCAGTTACTCAGTTATGCAGTTACTCAGTTATGATGCAGTTACTCAGTTATGCGGTTTACCAGTAAACTCAGTTACTCAGTTCATTTCACTTTTACTCTCAGTTATTCAGTTATCTCAGTTTACTCAGTCTATTCAGTCTCTCAATTAATTCAGTTTACTCAGCTCTCTCAGTTATTCAGTTCTGTTATCCAGTTATTCTCAGTACTCAGTTACTCTCCCTACTCAGTTACTTCAGTTATCCAGTTATTCAGTTTACTCAGTCTTATTCAGTTTACTCAGTTACTCAGTAATTCAGTTACTCAGATACCTCTCAGTTATTCAGTTCTGTTATTCAGTTATTAAAGTTACTCAGTTACTCAGCCTACTCAGTTATTCTGTTACTCAGTTATTCAGTTTTACTCAGTTACTCCAGTTATTCAAGTTACCTCAGTTATGCAGTTATTCAGTTACTCAGTTACTCAGTTTATTGTTACTCCTCTCAGTTATTCAGAGTTACTCAGTTACTCAGTTATTCAGTTACTCAGTTATTTCAGTTACCCAGGTTACTCAGTTAACAGTTACTCAGTTATTCATTTGCTCAGTTACTCAGTTTACTTTAAGCTCATCCAGTTGCTCAGATTACTCAGTCTATAACATTTGACTCAGTTACTTCAGTTACCCTCAGGTACTCAGTATCTTACTCTGTTACTCTGTTACTCTGTTACTCAGTTACTCAGTTATTCAGTTATGCAGTTATTAATTTACTCAGTTACTCAGTTACTCAGTTATTCAGTTACTCAGTTATTCAGTTACTCAGTTACTCAGTTATTCAGTTACTCAGTTATGCAGTTATTCAGTTACTCAGTTACTCAGTTATGCAGTTACTCAGTTATGCAGTTACTCAGTTATTCAGTTACTCAGTTATGCAGTTATTCAGTTACTCAGTTACTCAGTTATGCAGTTACTCAGTTATTCGGTTACTCAGTTATTCAGTTACTCAGTTACTCAGTTACTCAGTTATTCAGTTACTCAGATACTCAGTTATTCAGTTCTGTTATTCAGTTATTCAGTTACTCAGTTACTCAATTACTCAGTTATTCTGTTACTCAGTTATTCAGTTACTCAGTTACTCAGTTATTCAGTTATTCAGTTACTCAGTTACTCAGTTATGCAGTTACTCAGTTATGCAGTTACTCAGTTATGCAGTTACTCAGTTATGCAGTTACTCAGTTATTCAGTTACTCAGTTATTCAGTTACTCAGATACTCAATTATTCAGTTACTCAGTTATTCAGTTATTCAGTTAGTCAGTTACTTAGTTATTCAGTTATTCAGTTACTCAATTACTCAGTTATTCAGTTACTCAGTTATTCAGTTATTCAGTTACTCAGTTATTCAGTTACTCAGTTATTCAGTTACTCAGTTATTCAGTTATTCAGTTACTCAGTTACTCAGTTATTCTGTTACTCAGTTACTTATTTATTCAGTTACTCAGTTATTAAGTTACTCAGTTATTCAGTTACTCAGTTATTCAGTTACTCAGTTATGCAGTTACTCAGTTATGCAGTTACTCAGTTATGCGGTTACTCAGTTATTCAGTTATTCAGTTACTCAGTTATGCAGTTACTCAGTTATGCAGTTACTCAGTTATTCAGTTACTCAGTTATTCAGTTACTCAGTTATGCAGTTACTCAGTTATTCGGTTACTCAGTTATTCAGTTACTCAGTTGCTCAGTTATTCAGTTACTCAGTTATGCAGTTACTCAGTTATGCAGTTACTCAGTTATGCAGTTACTCAGTTATGCGGTTACTCAGTTATTCAGTTACTCAGTTACTCAGTTACTCAGTTATTCAGTTACTCAGTTATTCAGTTACTCAGTTGCTCAGTTATTCAGTTACTCAGTTACTCAATTATTCAGTTACTCAGATACTCAGTTATTCAGTTCTGTTATTCAGTTATTCAGTTATTCAGTTACTCAGTTATGCAGTTATTCAGTTACTCAGTTACTCAGTTACTCAATTATTCAGTTACTCAGATACTCAGTTATTCAGTTCTGTTATTCAGTTATTCAGTTACTCAGTTACTCAATTACTCAGTTATTCTGTTACTCAGTTATTCAGTTACTCAGTTACTCAGTTATTCAGTTACTCAGTTATGCAGTTATTCAGTTACTCAGTTACTCAGTTATGCAGTTACTCAGTTATGCGGTTACTCAGTTATTCAGTTACTCAGTTATTCAGTTACTCAGTTATTCAGTTACTCAGTTGCTCAGTTACTCAGTTGCTCAGTTGCTCAGTTACTCAGTTATGCAGTTATGCAGTTATTCAGTTACTCAGTTACTCAGTTACTCAGTTACTCAGTTACTCAATTATTCAGTTACTCAGATACTCAGTTATTCAGTTCTGTTATTCAGTTATTCAGTTACTCAGTTACTCAATTACTCAGTTATTCTGTTACTCAATTACTCAGTTATTCAGTTACTCAGTTATTCAGTTATTCAGTTATTCAGTTACTCAGTTATTCAGTTACTCAGTTATTCAGTTACTCAGTTATTCAGTTATTCAGTTACTCAGTTACTCAGTTATTCTGTTACTCAGTTACTTATTTATTCAGTTACTCAGTTATTCAGTTACTCAGTTATTCAGTTACTCAGTTATTCAGTTACTCAGTTATGCAGTTACTCAGTTATGCAGTTACTCAGTTATGCGGTTACTCAGTTATTCAGTTATTCAGTTACTCAGTTATGCAGTTACTCAGTTATGCAATTACTCAGTTATTCAGTTACTCAGTTATTCAGTTACTCAGTTATGCAGTTACTCAGTTATGCGGTTACTCAGTTATTCAGTTACTCAGTTACTCAGTTATTCAGTTACTCAGTTATTCAGTTACTCAGTTATGCAGTTACTCAGTTATGCAGTTACTCAGTTATGCGGTTACTCAGTTATTCAGTTACTCAGTTACTCAGTTACTCAGTTATTCAGTTACTCAGTTATTCAGTTACTCAGTTGCTCAGTTATTCAGTTACTCAGTTACTCAATTATTCAGTTACTCAGATACTCAGTTATTCAGTTCTGTTATTCAGTTATTCAGTTATTCAGTTACTCAGTTATGCAGTTATTCAGTTACTCAGTTACTCAGTTACTCAATTATTCAGTTACTCAGATACTCAGTTATTCAGTTCTGTTATTCAGTTATTCAGTTACTCAGTTACTCAATTACTCAGTTATTCTGTTACTCAGTTATTCAGTTACTCAGTTACTCAGTTATTCAGTTACTCAGTTATGCAGTTATTCAGTTACTCAGTTACTCAGTTATGCAGTTACTCAGTTATGCGGTTACTCAGTTATTCAGTTACTCAGTTATTCAGTTACTCAGTTATTCAGTTACTCAGTTGCTCAGTTACTCAGTTGCTCAGTTGCTCAGTTACTCAGTTATGCAGTTATGCAGTTATTCAGTTACTCAGTTACTCAGTTACTCAGTTACTCAGTTACTCAGTTACTCAATTATTCAGTTACTCAGATACTCAGTTATTCAGTTCTGTTATTCAGTTATTCAGTTACTCAGTTACTCAATTACTCAGTTATTCTGTTACTCAGTTATTCAGTTACTCAGTTACTCAGTTATTCAGTTACTCAGTTATGCAGTTATTCAGTTACTCAGTTATGCAGTTACTCAGTTATGCAGTTACTCAGTTATGCAGTTACTCAGTTATTCAGTTACTCAGTTATGCAGTTATGCAGTTATTCAGTTACTCAGTTACTCAGTTATGCAGTTACTCAGTTATGCGGTTACTCAGTTATTCAGTTACTCAGTTACTCAGTTACTCAGTTATTCAGTTACTCAGATACTCAGTTATTCAGTTCTGTTATTCAGTTATTCAGTTACTCAGTTACTCAATTACTCAGTTATTCTGTTACTCAGTTATTCAGTTACTCAGTTACTCAGTTATTCAGTTACTCAGTTATGCAGTTATTCAGTTACTCAGTTACTCAGTTATGCAGTTACTCAGTTATGCAGTTACTCAGTTATGCAGTTACTCAGTTATGCAGTTACTCAGTTATTCAGTTACTCAGTTATGCAGTTATGCAGTTATGCAGTTATTCAGTTACTCAGTTACTCAGTTATGCAGTTACTCAGTTATGCGGTTACTCAGTTATTCAGTTACTCAGTTACTCAGTTATTTAGTTACTCAGTTACTCAGTTACTCAGTTATTTAGTTACTCAGTTACTCAGTTATTCAGTTACTCAGTTATTCAGTTACTCAGTCATTTTACCTTATCTCCTCTGTCTCCAGTTTCAGAAATGAGTATTAATAACTTCTGGCTAGTCAGTTAGCATAGTTTTTATGCTAGCTAGCCCACTTGCCATTCAAAGGACAGACTAGCTAACTGTTTCAAGTCTTGCCTCTTTCCTTTAAACACCACCAGTACTGCATGTAGTGCTCTAGTTCAGCCTTTTCAGCTGGAGGTTTTATATAATAAAAGTCCCGTTACCTGAAGCCATGTTAAACCTGGCTGGTACAACGCAATTTCTGCAGCTAATAAACAGGCTAAGGATTCTGAGATAAAGACTCAAGTGTACATGCAGCTGACTAGCGCCACATGGTCCAACACCATGGGCGGGACACGTGCTGGCTGCTAAATGGGATTAAATCATATTGTGGTAAGGGTGCGTTGGAGTCGCTGCCATTCCCGTCTGAAATGGGCATGTGCTCCCCACTGATCATGTGCAGGTCCCTCTCTCCAGTGCCAAGGGAGACGGGACATGTGGCTTAGATGCCACAGTGGAATGAGCAAGCCAGAGCTAGACTGATGGCTAAAGGACTCAGACAGGGCTAAGTAAGTCCCATTAAGTTGTTCTGGTTTAGTTGTTTCAGTTATATGTAAATAAAGTACTCTGGTTGACTTATGCTGGATGTTTGTGTCTTTGGGTCTCGTTGAGGTTTCCCCGGGTTTCCCTGGCCCCTCCCCCAGCCGAGCCAGTATTAATAAACTAAACTAGTTCTCTCTCTCATTGCTGGTAATTGCTCAGGCTCTGCAGTCTAACCCGACATTGTTCTTCTATTTCAGGTGCTCACTACAAGTTCTGACTATTTTGAATACACTGAAGATGACGACTTGGCGGCCCCCTGCAGCCTGAATGAGACATGGCGCTTCATTCGACAGTTCGTTCCAGTGGCCTACTTCCTGGTCTTCATACTGGCCTTGGTGGGCAACGTGCTGGTGCTATGTGTGGTCCGCCGCTATCGGCGATTCCGACACTCCCCCTGCTCCTTCTCCCTTACCGACACTTTCCTGCTGCACCTGGCTGTATCCGACCTCCTCCTGGCATTGACCCTACCCTTCTTCGCCGTGCAATGGACTCACGAGTGGATGTTTGGTTTAGGAGTCTGCAAGGTGGCAGGGGCACTTTTTTCCCTTAACATTTACTGTGGCGTGCTCTTCCTAGCCTGCATCAGCTTCGACCGCTACCTAGCCATCGTCCATGCTGTCCAAACCGGCTGGAGGCACAACACCTGCCTGGCCCAGGTGGCCTGCGGAACCATCTGGGTCTGCTGCTTGGGCCTGTCTGCTGTGGACATCCAATTCCGGAAAGTGGTACCTCTACAAGGGACTGGTCCACTGGTGTGCCTCGTGGAATATTCCTCTGAGAGTTCCGAGAAATGGCAGCTAGCTATGCAGTTGCTAAACCTGACCTTGGGCTTTGGGCTCCCCCTGTTGGTTATGCTGTACTGCTACATTCGCATCTTCCGGGCGCTGTGCAGCACCAGCTCTCGGCGACAGAAGAGGCGATCCCTCAGGCTTATCATCACCCTGGTGGCCGTCTTCCTGGTCTGTTGGGCACCCTACAATATTCTGAAGATGACTGACAGCCTGCTGATGCTAAAATTGATCCATGGTAGCTGCAGCCTAAACCACGTGCTGGACATCGGCATCATGGTGACAGAGAGTTTAGGACTGTCCCACTGTGCCTTCAACCCTCTGCTCTACGGCCTCGTGGGTGTCAAATTCCGCCGTGAGCTCACTCAGATGTGCAAGGTGGTGCTGGGGTGCCTGGGCCTGCCCAGGTGGACCCAGCGCCAGGGGTCAAGCCGCAGAACAACAGGCTCCTTCAGCTCCGTGGACAGCGACAACACCTCCTACTTCTCTGTGATGGCCTAGGATGGAGAACAAGACTGAGGAGTGCACAAGGTCATCAATAGGGTTAGAGGCGTAGAGAGAATAAAGAGAGATAGAGGTGGAGAGAAGAGAGAGAGGTAGATAGGAAAACTGGAGGCATGAAAAAGAAGGACATAGAAGCTTGAGTCACACAGGGGGGCATCTGCTCTCCATGAAATACGCTTAACCACTGTTTATAAAAAGTAGCAAAGCTTAAATTGCTGGAAGGGCAGCTGGCCTTTACCCGGGAGGAGTGGACTCACAGAGGCGGCCTGCATACGTCTGAATGAGGAGGTATGAGGTTTTGTCGTGCCTGAGTGTATGTGTGCTGTAAATCATTTTGGCCTTTGATTCTTACGTCATTTATTTCCATTAGCTTGTTGCACCATAGGCTCCGTTTTGTGTCCACTGTCTATCCTAAGTGTTCTGACAGGCCTGGTACTTAATCCCTTTACTGCTTTAAGGTGTTCCCATTGCTAACAGCAGCACACGAGTGCAGGAGAGGCTGCACGGCTTCATATGTTGCGATCCATGACAAAATCGAACTCCACAGCACAGCCCTTTCCAACGAGCCCTACAGCCCTACAGGGAGTAAGGTCCAGCTGTACTGGTCAGGGAGAAAGGTCCAGCTGTACTGGTCTGGGAGAAAGGTCCAGCTGTACTGGTCTGGGAGAAAGGTCCAGCTGTACTGGTCAGGGAGAAAGGTCCAGCTGTACTAGTCTGGGAGAAAGGTCCAGCTGTACTGGTCAGGGAGAAAGGTCCAGCTGTGCTGGTCAGGGAGAAAGGTCCAGCTGTACTGGTCTGGGAGAAAGGTCCAGCTGTACTGGTCTGGGAGAAAGGTCCAGCTGTACTGGTCTGGGAGAAAGGTCCAGCTGTACTGGTCTGGGAGAAAGGTCCAGCTTTACTAGTGTGGGAGAAAGGTCCAGCTGTACTGGTCTGGGAGAAAGGTCCAGCTGTGCTGGTCTGGGAGAAAGGTCCAGCTGTACTGGTCAGGGAGAAAGGTCCAGCTGTGCTAGTCTGGGAGAAAGGTCCAGCTGTACTGGTCAGGGAGAAAGGTCCAGCTGTACTAGTGTCTAGTGTGGGAGAAAAGGTCAGGAGAGAAAGGTCCAGCTGTACTGGTCAGGGAGAAAGGTCCAGCTGTGCTAGTCTGGGAGAAAGGTCCAGCTGTACTGGTCAGGGAGAAAGGTCCAGCTGTACTAGTGTGGGAGAAAGGTCCAGCTGTACTGGTCGGGGAGAAAGGTCCAGCTGTACTGGTCGGGGAGAAAGGTCCAGCTGTCTGGTTGCTATGGTGACTGTAAAGCCTATAGAGGCTGAATTTCTGTAACCTGTCTTACTCTGCCTGATGGTCCTGTTTATGGTGCTGAAGCTGCTGTCATGATTTGCAATGTAAATAAAAACTGCTTAATAAATAAAGATGGATTCTGATCATTATTACTCTAACCTGCCAGAGCTGTGTACTGTCTGTATGACCACATACGCCCCTCAGCCTCGGCAGTGTGAGCGGTACATCCACTAACCTGAGTCAGTTATTCTGTAAGTCTACACTGCGTCTCGTTTTACCATCAGAACGTTTACATAATAATCAAAACACTGCGGTCAGTGTGGGGTGGGGGGCGGTGGGGGCGGGGTGCAGGTGGGGGGATGGAGGGGTTGCACACACTGTAGCACTGGAGACAACCTTCTGTGCTGGATTAGTGGTGGGCCATAACACGTGATCTAAAGACCCAGTGTGTGAGGTGTGTGCGGTTCAGATGTCCTTCACTGTGCCCTGCATGTATCCCTCCACCATGAAAGGAGTCTAAAACACAGTTTAGGTAAAAACCATGGTAAGCTCCTCCTCCTCCACACTCCTGCTAATAGCTCTGAGGGTTCATCAGATAGCCGGGGGAACTGCTGATAGTGACTCATCGAGCTGAAGGCTTGTGGCCTTGAACAGGAACTGAAACTATTTTAACCATGCTCAGGCTGAGCGGGCCTGCATTTCTCTCTCTTCTTCTTTTAACACGGCCAGACACGCTAGGAAGCATAGTCATCAGCTTTTTCCACACTGCTCCGTGTCTTCTGTGTCTGAAGAAGTTTAATCAGTCAAAACCAAAAAGGAGAAACAAGAAGCCCCCCCGCCTGCCCCCCGCTGCTGTTTCCCAAAACGATGCACAGATGATCCAGTTAAAGTTCAGATTTTCATGTGAAGATTAGATGTCCAGAGTGTCGCGCATTAAAACATGTATATACCGCACATACGGGCGGGTGCATCAGAACACCTAACCTGGAGACCATGCCAGTGTTCGGGTCACTCAGAACAGGAGATGAGCTCCACTGCTGGAGTTACTGAAGGTGAAAAGGGATGGAATCTTTACTGGTACTGAAACGGTGCTATCAGACGAGCCCATATCAGAGAGACGCCAGAACAAGTTACACCCTAAACCCTTAAACTAGCTTTAGTCCTGCAGGTCCTACCGTATGATACCAGGCAGGTGCTGGAGTACAGTGGAATGCCTTGTCCACACGTCCTCTGGGTTCTGTATTTACAGTCTAGTACTTCCACCTTGTGGTTGATGGGGGAAATGCAGGTTCCTGTGGCTACAGGCCACGAGGTGCCAGTACGCTATAGGGCGACCAGTGGCTCAGATCTCATCAGAGATTACGATCCTTGGCCTTCCTCGTTCTCATCCTGATCCTCCCCGTCCTCCTCCTCTTACTCTCACTCCTCTGGCTCTGCCTCTGTTTCCAATGTTGGCATCCATTTCTCCAAAACAGAAGAGCTCACCTGTTGCCCTTTTATGCTAAAGCTCTGATGGCTACTTGTAAACCTGTGTGACATGTGTAAGCTCATGTGATGAGTCCGTGTGCATAGCAAGGCAATTAACTTTAGAATTTTGAATATCAGTGTGTTCCTTGTGATAAATGCAGAAAACTGTGTGTAGTGTTTTGAAGAAAGTGAGTTTTAGAACTGCAGTTTGAGTGTAAAGCAGGAATTGTGCTTGTAGTTTGGCAGAATTGGTTCAGGGGGTTGGTGCATGAGTTACATGTTGTGGTCATTGTGTCTCAAGTACCAGTATTTGTGTGTAAACCAGGAAAATCACTACACTAGAAATATGGCACTGGATCTTTATTAAATAACGTCTATAACAGGAAATCTATAATAGAATTCTGGGCTGGTCATGTATTATTATCATCCATAATTAGACCTGCAGAAGCACAGCAAGCCACAATAGACCACAGGTAAAACACCACCCAGCACCACATGTGCAACCACACTGGCATGTCCCAATGGTCTGGCTTCCTGAGCGGTGGTGAAGATCAGAGCTGTGGTGAGAGAGATGATAAACCGAATGATCTGAAGTTGCTAAGATGGCAATATTTAACACCTGTAAACACCTGGAATACCAGAGTAAACACCTGGAATACCAGAGTAAACACCTGGAATACCTAAGAAGCCATCTGAAATGCCTGACCAGCCAGTTGGAAGACTTGGAACAGGACGAAGTAGCAGAAGTTACTGGAGAATAACAGGAGGGAGGTGTGGAGGGGTATGAAGACCATCACAGGCTGTGGGCAGAAGATGGACAGTGCTACAGACAGTGATGTAGAGAGAGCCAATAAGTTCAGCACCTTCTACAACCGGTTTGACTACCCAAGTCTCTGCAGCTCCAACGGTCGCCTCCTCCACACTCCCTTTCTCCCCTTTGGAGAGGGTTCCTACACTGTGGACGACATCATGCCTTCTTCCTGTACCCAAGAAGAGAACCCCGTGAGCTCAATGGCTCAATGAGGCATGATGCTCTAACATCGCTTGTCTCAACACTGGTGCGTCTACTTCTACACCGTCTCAGACCCCAGGTCCAACACGCAATGGACCCCCTGCAGTTCGCCTACAGGGAGAAAGCCATTCTTTATTGAGGGGGTGGAAGTAGAGATGGTTAAGACCTACAGATATCTGGGGCTGCACCTGGATGACAAATTGGTAATATTGCCCAAATCCGTTCTTGCTGGGCATTGACCATGACTTTGACCTCGCCCTACAATGTCAAGTTAGGGTCTAAAATACAATGTATGCACCAGGTCACGGTTGCATTACCAAGAAAATCATCCTAGATCAACGACAGAAAGAGCCGCTCAGCACGCTCAGAGCGGCACTACTTCACAATGTCAGTGTGAGAGGATGAAATGAGGGTGTGTGGAATCAGTATTCCGAGCAGGAGAATTTGGAGAATGGAATGGGGTTGGAGGATTGCAGACATGTAGTCCGGGAGATCAGAGGTGAGAGGAGAACCACCAGGCGTGACAAAAATCATGTAGTGTCTTATACATTGATACTTTAAACATGCTGATAAACTGCAGTTTCATAATAAACACAAACCGCCATACGCAAAAAATCAGAGTAAGTTGATATTTTATTTTATATATATTATATAATACTGTGTTATTAAACAGTACGATCTCCTTTTGTCTCTATAAAAGACAGATCTTTTATAACAATATATATATATATATATATATATATATATACATATATACACACACAAATATATACATATATATATAGGAGGCAGGATGCACGTCTTTAATAAGCAAAACCAAAACACACTAGTAAACCGACATGGAGACAAACCACCACGCAGGAACAAACGGAACCGGGAGTATAAATGAACAAGGAACACCTGGGAACGGGCGAAGCTACAAACTAGGGACAGGCGAGGGACATGACAGGAAGGCAGAGACAGGAGGAGCAAAAATGAACCCCTGGACTTGCGGCCTTTATTAACGGGGGTATTAGTGACCCACAGCTGAGCTGGATAAGACACGCTCTGGAAGGTGTCAGGATCAGTGAATCAGGCGTGATGCTAACAGAACCTGACACTGAAGAGGTCAGCTCGGTAAAACTAGGTTGATATGGGATATTCGGCGGATATTCGCCCTTCGCGCCTCCTACCGCTCACATACAACCTCTAAAATCTCTGAAACTGCATCTTCTAAGTCGGGGTAAAGCAGGGAACAAACTACAGCCATTATATTTCGATAGAGTTCCCGATCTTTTCTTTGGCTGAGTACTATTGATGAAAATAACCAGAAACGATGCAGCTGGCGCTGAAGACAAGGGAGCGTCTCTAAACTGCGGTTACTGTTTCAAAACGTACAAGATTCAGAGACGTTAGGATAGATAGATAGATACTTTATTGATCCCGAAGGAAATTTAGCAGCCAGTAGCGGTTTCACAAAAAGAACAGCACAGATACACATAATAATACAAAAATAGAAATAAAAACAGTGTTGTGCAGTATGAGAAACCTAAATGGGACGGTCAGTAACGGCAGCAGTATTATTAACTATCAAGCTAAAAGCTATAGGACTCTACATACTGCGGATCACTATCAGTGGATATGTAAATATAAATATATAAATATATCTCACTTCTTAAGGAGGCAAGAAATATATACAAGAGTACAAATATAACTGCAGGCTGTAGAAAAGACGGTGCAAAAGTAATAAATAAATATACAAGGGACGCGGTTATCAGCAGATAAATGACCGAATGAATTAACATCAGAAACATGATATTTAAGTGGAGTTGAGTGTCCAGGAGTGCAGATGTACAGTATATGTACAGTATATACAGTAAGTGTCAGAGTGTCCAGATGTACAGTATATACAGTAAAGTGAATAGTGCATAGATGAGTCTCTGATTAAATAAGAGAGTTTAGTGCTCAGCTCTCCTCGTCCCTCTTCCGGCCCCGCTGGGAGGAGTTGAGGAGCCTGATGGCTCTCGGGACAAAGGATCTCCTGAGTCTGTCCGTGGAGCAGCTCTGTGACAGCAGCCTGCCACTGAACTTGCTCCTTCTGTCCATTATGATGGTGTGCAGTGGGTGCCCATCATCATCCATAATACACAGCAGTTTGTGCAGTGTCCTCCTCTCCGCCACCTTCACCACCGAGTCCAGCTCCACACCAACAACTGACCCTGCTCGCCTGACCAGCTTGTCCAGACGCATCTGGTCTCTCTTCTTGATGCTTCCTCCCCAGCACACCACAGCATAGAAGAGACAGCTGGACACCACAGTCTGATAGAACATCTGCAGGAGCTTCCTACAGATGTTAAAGGACCCCAGCCTCCTCAGGAAGTAGAGCCGGCTCCGCCCCTTCCTATAAAGGATATCAGTGTTGGCTGACCAGTCCAGCCTCTCGTCCAGGTGCAGTCCGAGATACCTGTAGGTCCTAACCATCTCTACTTCCACCCCCTCGATAAAGACCGGCTGTGTGAGTGGCCTCGCCCTGCGAAAGTCCACCACCATCTCTTTAGCCTCTTTAGTGTTCGGTAGCAGGTTGTTCCTATGGCAACATGCCACAAAGTCCTCCACCAGGTTTCTGTACTCTGCCTCCTGCCCTCCCCTCACACAGGCCACAATAGCAGTATCGTCCGAGAACTTCTGCATGTGGCACATCTCAGAGTTGTCCCTGAAGTCTGAGGTGTACAGTGTGAAGAGGAAAGGGGAGAGTACAGTCCCCTGTGGTGCTCCTGTGCTGCTGACCACAGTCTCTGACGTACAGTCCTTCAGCCTGACATACTGAGGTCTGCCAGTGAGGTAGTCGGTAATCCAGGAGACCAGGGGGCTGTTGGTTTATAAAGACTCGAAACATAATGAAATACACAGGTCAAGTGAAAATCTGCTCCTCTTACACAGCTGTAATGAAATAATTAGTGATTTATTAAAACAGATCTGACAAACATACTACAACCTATAGTTTGGTAAAATATACTGGGGTAGAGTTTTACTTAATTTTAAAAGTATTACTGTTATAAGACATCAATATGACTTACAGATTTAACATTGCTTGTAGTATAACTAGACCCATCTGATGAAAATACTACAACCTTTAGTGTGATAAGAGGTTTAGGTTATCTTAGGTCATTTGTATTCATTATTAATTTACTTCTGCAGTACGTCCATATAAGGACTGCTCCAGTGATCAAAACTGACATGCACAAGTGATTAATTTTCATTATTCGTGATAATTCTCCAGTCGGCATGGAGACAGACCATCAAATATAAGTATCTTAATCAACCCTGCTCAGGTCTTTCACTGGTATTCAGTAATTCCGGGGGGGACCGGGCCTATACCAGTATTGTTCCCTGTGTTTTCAAGCTGGCAGAACAATGATGCAGCATCAATAGAGAAAGGAAGAGCATTTCCACAACCCTATCTGTGCCAGAGTAGGCAACCACAGTCCTGTCTTCCCCTGAGGATTTTGCCACAGACCCATCTGTGCAGGAGGGTGACACTGCACACCTTTCTGTACTGGAGTATGATAATGCAGCCCCGTGTTCACTGGAGGACATTACCCCTGCCCTTATCTGTGTCTGTGGGCAACTGCTGTTGTTAAGGTTTTGGTACTGCTCTGCGATAATTTATCTTTTGTGGAATTAATGTTTTGACTCACATTAACAACACACAGTAGTATTCATTTCCTTATCATTTAATGAATGCACAGTTACTGAGACATATCACTGTGAGAAATGTTTAGCTTTAACAAAAGCTAAAGAATTATAAGAAATAACAACAAACGTTTATCCAGTATATGTTAAGCACAAACTGCCATCATTGCATCCGAATGATGTGCACAATTAAATAAATGATTTGACACTAATTTGAAATGATCTATAAGCTTACACAAAACCACACTAATCCTGAAAATGAAAGCTATTTCAAAGTAAGTACTGTTAACAATGTTTCTAGGGTTTTTGAAGTCATATTTTCATATACAATATACACTAATAAAATAAACAGCTGCTCTCAGGAGGAGGTGTGGGGGTGCAGGTGTGTTGGGAAAGAAGATAAGGGTTACCAGGATCAATAACTGATGATGAATTTAGACTGATGTGGAAGATATTTATTGAGCTACACATACAGTATGGCGTCGGGCTGACATGTTTGCTAACACTACATACAAGACGTGTAGAGGCTCCGAACAGTGTGCTGTGATAATCCATCCCATGCAGCTTGAACATTCTCACACCGTTGCAGTCTTTGGTGACTTGACAAGCTGTTAAGAGCAGTTGTCGTAACAGTCTGTGTGCATGACATCCTGCAACATCCAGTCGTCTGCCAGAGGTGCTGGCACGAACTGGATGACTCATAGAGGGCCACTCTTCCCATGTTGGTTCTCTCTGTGGTTTGTATAGATCTCCCAGATCCTTCATGTTGCTGGTGCAGGTTTTCTTATATCCACTGCTGCCAACCGCATGCTATGGTAGTACCCGCCCGACTGGTATGGCACCCAATGCATCGATAAGACCACCCCATTTCCCAGAGCCCTATATTGCGACACTTCTCCAACTCTTTCAACTGGTTGGATTGCCTTCAAACTCTTCTGAGGCATACTTCACTCACAAAGGAATCTACCAGCACAACAGCAAAAGACAGAGCAACCTTATTTAGTCAGTCAGGTACAGCAATACGGCCTGTCCTTGCTTATGCCTTGCTTAAATTATTTGCATGTCTCCTTATGTCAGAGCTACCCAAAAAGTTTTATTCCTCTCAGTTGATTTCTTCAGAGTACAGCTTTTCTTTTGATGTTGATTGTATACAATCCGAAATATGCACCAACTGTCCACATTTTTAGTTACACCCTGTATCTACACTCATTATTCACTGTACCAGCTCCACTGACCATAGAGGACACTCTGTAGGTGTACAGGTCCAGACTGTAGTCCATCTGTTTCTCTGTATACTGTATTACCCTGTTCTTCAATGGTCAGGACCCCCACAGGCCCCCCACAGGACCACCACAGAGCAGGTAGTATGTGGGTGTTAACTGTAGAACTACATAGTCCTATCAGTGAAGCTGATAAAATGGACACTGAGTGTAGATACAGGAAGGGGGACCTAATGAGGTGTTCAGACAATACATACTTCTCAGTAGATATATCTTCCTGATCTTTTATTTAACGCATCTGTTTACACATTTCACATTGCCATGTTGTTTCCTCATCAGGAACTGTACCTGGTGTCATTCCAAGGCAGCCTGCATGGAGCCATCTTTTGCAGTTTCCACATTCTATCTGATTAGCCAAACAGAAAAAAATGATGCAGTGAGGTAATAGGGCAGATATAAAAGCACTGGAGAGAGAGGGGAGGGAGGAACTGCTAGGGTGCATAATTATTTCTCAGCATGGAAGCGTTCGATCTAGGCGTTTCTGAAGAGGGTTCTATATTGCACTGAGAAGAGTTCTATTGTTACAACCTTGAAGTTAAGATAACTAAAAGTTTTTATGAATTCCTGTAAGTCTTTGTATGTTACACATGATTTTTAATCTGTATATCATACAGATGAGTCCAAGTTAGAATTTATTACAAAGAAATCTACATACTGAGAAAGAAAAAAAGAAAAACTGTAGAAATATAAATAGAAGTAACTTTTCTAACCCTAGATTTATTCAGGGTGTTCCAGTGTTCCCAGAACCTGTTTGTGTTTATGGACTCCTCGATTAGTGTCGTGTGTGTGTGTGTGTGTTGGGCTTTTTTGATTCTGAGTGTACGTTTGTAGTGTCGTAAAGTTTGTTCCTAATTTTCTGGCATTCCGAATCAAACCACTTATCATCTCTTGGTGTTTTGGGTTTATTTCTTAATAGCTTTAATGGACTTCTTTGGGCGGTCCTGATAAAGACGTGATTGATAGCCCTGACTGCCAGATCGACTCCTTCTTCACTGTGAGCGTATGTGATGTCCAGAAAGGTGTCTAACAGTGTTTGGATTTCTGGATCTCTGATGGCTTTCTGGAACTCCTCTGGGCTGTTTTGGGCCCATCTGTACGGTCTCCTGATGTTGTACAGCTTACTGGGCTGTGTGTGTGCGGTGCTGTTGGTCTCTGTCCTGTTGATGAACACAGTGATTTGGCTGTGGTCAGACAGAGGGGTTAGTGGTTTAACAGTGAAGCCGCTGAGAGAGAAAGGGTCTAAATCTGTGATCATGTGATCGACTGTACTATTCCCAAGAGCTGAGCAGAAGGTGAACCTCCCTAAGGAGTCTCCTCGTAACCTACCACTGACAATGTACAGACCCAGACTCTGACAGAGCTGCAGGAGGTCCTTTCCGTTCCTGTTGACCTGTGGATCAGAGTTGTATTGGGGGAGGTGTGTGATATTTCTCAGGTACTGGTGTTTGAATATATACCTGTTACCTTGCTCTGAGGTGAAGTCAGGTAGAGATCCAGCGCGTGCATTCAGGTCTCCACAGATCAGCACACTGCCCTGGGCCTGGAAGCTGCTGATCTGATGGTGGAGACTGGAGAAAAGGTCTTCATCATAGTAAGGTGATTCACTGGGAGGGATGTAGACGGTGCATAAGAAAAGGTCTTTTACAGAGTCTGTGATTTCTTTTTTAATTTTCAGCCAAATATGTGATTTATGTAATTTGAGAGGGGTGATGAATTTTGATAGTTCAGATTTGTACCAGATTATTATTCCTCCTGAATCTCTACCTTTCTTAGTGTTAGTGTGTTTAACAGAGGGGATGATGATTTCTTTGTAGTTTGCGGGACAGTGAGTGACGCTGTCAGATTTACACCATGTCTCCTATAGAATGATGATGTCAGTGTTTTTTATGTTGTTTATAAATTCTGTGTTTTGACTTTTGTATCCAAACAGAGATGACTTTATGCCCTGAATGTTCCACATTGAAATACACAAAGATTTCATTTGAATACAGATGCAAATACAGATGTACAAGGAGGTGTGTGTGTGTAAGAGTGTGTGTTTGTGTGTGTGTGTGTGTGCATAAGTAAGAGGTGTTGGTGTGTGTGTGTGTGTGTGTGTAACAGGTGTTAAATAATAATAGTGGCTCCATTAAAACGTAAAAGAATTAGGCAGGAGAAACTAGCTCCATGATATAATGATCACACTCGAGCTCTAAAACAGACCGTCAGACAACTAGAGCGTAAATGGCGCCTGACTAAACTTGAAGTGTTCCAGTCTGCCTGGAGGGATAGCCTCATAGACTATAGAACAGCTCTGAGTGTAGCACATTCATCTTATCTGTCCTCACTGATCGATAATAACAAAAATAATCCAGGATTATTATTTAGCACAATCTCTAAATTAACCCAGAGTCAATCTGCAACTGAACCCCAGATACCGTTAACATACAGCAGCAATGACTTTAATGAATTTCTTCAATAACAAAATTGAAACAATTAGGCTAAAAATACAAAATGCGCAGGTAACAGCTTCAAGTGTACCTCTCCGTACAGCTAATGCTAATCTAGAGCACAGTGTAACTCCTGCAGAGAGGCTGGAATCTTTCTCTCTACTCCAACAAAGAGGTCTACTTCAAATCATTTCATCCTCAAAATCATCTACATGCCTACGAGATCCAGTTCCGACTAGTTTCCTGAAGACTCCTCCCAGAAATAACCACGCCTCTTCTGTCTATAATAAACTCATCTCGTAGCCTAGGTTACGGCCCAAAATCCCTTAAACTAGCAGTAATTAAACCTTTAATTAAGAAACCTAATCTTGATCCCTATGAACTAGCAAACTACAGACCCATTTCAGATCTTCCACTCAGATTAGAACTTTTAGAGAAAGCTGGAGCACCACAGTTCAACCTGCACAGGAACAACATCCATCAGGGACTCCAGTCTGATTTTAGACCCCTCACAGCTCCGAGACAGCACTGGTGAGAACTGGACATGATCTGTTAGTGTCTCTGACAGAGGGAACTCATCCTTACTGGTCCTACTGGATCTTAGAGCATCTTACACCATAGACCACTCCATCCCACTAGACAGGGTGGAGAACATGTAGGAGGAACAGGAGAAGCTCTTTCATGGTTCAGATCTTACTTAAGCGACCGCTATCAGTCTGTAAATATAAACGCTCAGTCCTGCGCTCACACAGAGGTACAGTCTGGTGTTCCACAGGGGTCTGTCCTAGGACCTGTATTATTTACCTTATATATGCACCACCCGGTACTGTAATCAGAAACCAGAACACAAACCTCCGCTGCTATGGCGATGACACACACCTGTACATTTCAGCTAGACCAGATGATCAACTCCACCTAAGATAGAGGACTGTGTTAAAAACATAAGAGACGGGAGGTCCAGTAACGTCCTCCTACTGAACTCGGACTGAACAGAAGTTCTTCTTCTCGGTCCTAGAACTGTTAGAACCAAGCTGTCTGGATCACCACTCAATCTAAACAGCTCCTTAGTCCCACCAGGTCCCTCTGTAAACAGTCTCGGTGTGAGGATGGATCCGGATCTGACCTTCGATCAGCACATTAATAATATCACTAGAGGAGCTCTTCTACATCTACACCGTCCTGCCGAACTCAGAACTGTCCTGTCCCTACAGGACGCAGAAGAGCTAGCTCCACCTTCATCACTTCAGGGCTGGGTTACTGTAACGCCCTGCTTTCTAGCTGTTCCAGCGAAAGCCTTAAACTCCAGTTAGTCCAGAACACTGCAGCCCGAGTCCTTACAGGACTTACAGAGTCTGATCATATCAGCCCAATCTGATCTAACTCACACTGATTACCAGTTAAACTCCACACTGGGTATAAACCTCTCCTCCTGACGTATAGAGCTCCAACGGCCTCGCTCCTCTGTACCTCACTGACCTTATCTCGTACTATGAGCCGTCACATGACCTTAGGTCTCAAAGTGCGGGCTCTCTATTAGTGCCTAGAATTAACAAAGTTACATCAGGGGGCGGAGCCTTTTCATACAAGGCCCCCCAGCTCTGGAATAACCTACCTGTCAGTGTTCAGGACTCAGAAACAGCCTCAATCTTTAAGTCCAGGCTTAAAACCTACCTGTTTAGTCAAGCTTTTGGTAATTTGTCTTTTCTTTCTGATAGATAAAAGGTGCAGGTCTACGGGTCCACTGACAGGGAGTGTTGGGTAAGCTGGGAGTGTTGGTGCTGGGGTCCCGCTGCTCTTCGTGTTCACTCAGGTGTGTTGACGGTGGAGCAGAGGGACTCTGACTTCTCAGGGAGCCCTCGTGTCTGTGTGACCTTCTGGCTCTCCCTGTTAGTCCTGCTGTAAGAGCCAGGCCTGCCGGAGTTACTGCTGCACTCTGTTAACACCGTATAGTGTGTTCAGGTCTTCTGTCAGAGCTAACAGTCTGTCTGTTCTCTTTGTCTGAGCTGAACTGCTGGCCGTCCTGTGTGGCCTGATGCTGCTGCTACATCTGCCCCGTCTGGGAGCCACTGGGAGCCTTACTACCACGGAGCTCCTGGCTGTCCTGCACTGTGGAAGCTTGGCCTGCGCCTGCTGACCCATCTTATGAACCACCAACATCATTACAGACTAATCAGACATTACACTCTCCTTTCTAGTGCTGTCTTGTATCTGGTGTTGACCCGAGGAGGATGGGGTCCCCCTTTGAGTCTTGGTTCCTCTTGAGGTTTCTTCCTTCCTAACTAAGGGAGTTGTTCCTTGCCATTGTGGCCCTCAGCTTGCTCATTGGGGGCTCGATCTTTGTAAAGATTCTTTGTAAAGCTGCTTTGTGACACATCTGTTGTAAAAAGCGCTATAAAAATAAATGCTGATTTGATCTGAATAATTATAATAGCTGAATATTTTCATGTATATTTATTGTTAAGCCCTTTTGTGTTGCCATGTGGCATACGTACTAGTCAGAAAGAAGCAACTTAACACCACGTCAACATCGCTCAAGACTGCAGTGGTGTCGTGCCAGACTGTCATGGATTGACTCAGAATGGCAGAGGGTCATCTTCAGTGGTGAGTCCTGCTTTAGTCTTGGTGGAGGCGACTGATGAATCCGTGTGTGGAGGAAGTTATTGTTCCTGGTTACCTTTATCTTCCTTCCCAATAGCATTTCAATCCCACCCTTCCTTCTGGATGTAGCTTTTTTTTGATGATGAGTGTAAATACCATCCAAGCTCATACAGTGGCTTTATTTATGGAACAGTAGTTTTAACTGCCCACAGTCATCACAGCTTCATCAGAGCTTATAGACTGTTACACACGAATCTTCAGCCTCCCAAAACAGGCATATTTAGAATTCAGGTAGTTGTACCACAACTATCTCTATCCTGTCCGTTCTTTCCCCCTCTAAGCTTCAAGATGTAAATGCTTTTGAGACTTTACAGTTAGCGTGTTGTTAAATCCTACTCAGCCAGTAAGAGAGAAAGGATTGTCAGGGGAAAAACCAACGAGCTTTCGCGTGTTAGGTGAACGTGATAACAACTACACTATAGGGACTGAGCTGGGGTACAGCTAGAGATGATGTCACTTAAATGCCGACTTGCATTGTTGCTTCATGTACTGAAACTTTTGATGTGATATTAGTGGTTCAAGTTCAAATGTAGTTTATTAAATCACTATCGATATGTTAATAAACATTTATATGATCGATATGGTAAACACACAGTATACTGATACACTGATCCAGCACGCTAGACTGGCATGTCCGTACTGCATAAGCACATAGACAGAGCCGTCCGTCTACAGGCTGCATTTAAATCGCTTCTGTTTAAAAACCACCTACAGCACTTGGACTAGTATGTCCATTAGGAGCTAGCACGCTGATATACTGCCTCGATCTGATATATTAGCCTATATCATGAAGATGCATTAACATATTTTGAAAAACATAGGTATATACTGTATATGTAGGTACCAAGTACTGGACTTACGATACCAGTCAAAAGCTTATTAATAGAAGGTTCTCATCATGTTTATCTTAATGCTGTAATTGAGAATAAACGTGAAGACATCAAACTACAAAATAGCACGTTGTCTTGTTGGAAGATCCAGCCCCGGCGCAGCTTCAGCTTTGTCACTGATTCCTGGACATAGGTCTCCAGAATCTGCTGATATTGATTGGAAAAAAAAAAATTTTTTTTTTTTTTTTTTCCCATGCGTTTTTTTCCCTTAACTTTAACAAGATTCCCAGTCCCTGTACTGGCCCTTACCACAGCCCACAGGCAGCATGATGGAACCACCACCAGATTTTACTGTAGGTCGCAGGTGTTTTTCTTGGAGTGCTGTGTTCTTTTTCCTCCATGCATAACGACCCTTGTTATGCCCAAATAACACAGCACCTTGTTCCAAAATGAAGCTGGCTTGTCCAAATGTGCTTTAGCATACCTCAAGCGGCTCTGTTTGTGATGTGGGCGGAGAAAAGGCTTCCTCTGCATCACTCTCCCATACAGCATCTCCTTTTGTAAAGTGCGCCGAATAGTTGAACGATACACAGTGACTCCATCAGCAGCAGGATCATTGTCCTGGTCTTTGGTGCTGGTCTGGGGGTTGACTCTGACTGTTCTCCTCATCCTTCGCTTCTGTTTATTCCAGATTTTTCTTGGTCTGCCACTTCGAGCCTTGACTTGAACTGTGCCTGTGGTCTTCCATTTCCTCACAGTGTTTCTCACAGTGGAGACTGAAAGCTGAAATCTCTGAGAGAGCTTTCTGTGTCCTTCCCCTAAACCATGACGGGGAACAGTCTCTGTTTTCAGGTCATTTGAAAGTTGTTTTGAGACTCCCATGCTGCGACTCTTCAGAGAAGATGCAAAGAGGAGAAAAACTTACAACTGCCCCCCTTAAATACCCTTTCTCATAACTGGAGTCCCTAACCCTAACCCTAACCTGTGTATGGAGGTCAAGGGTCACTGAACTTACCAAACCAATAAAATGACAACAGTGCCCAAATTTATGCACCTGCCTACTTTTGTTTAACCAATTATTGCACACTTTCTGTAAATCATATAAACTTCATTTCACTTCTCAGATATCGCTGTGTTTGTCCCCTATATGATATATTTAACACAATTTTTTTATCCAAACAATCAATACTTTATAAAGGTAAATCAGGAAAATTAACAACGTTGCCCAAACTTTCGCACCCCAGTGTATATATATATATATAATAGAAGTGGCATATAGATTAAATTTTTTTAATCATACATTGTCAATGCGGCTGAAATATATGTCCACATATGACAAATACAAGCTGTGTATGATGGAAATCCATGTATGCTAATACATATAGATTTTCATGTGAAATACCTCAGTGAGAGTTTAGATGAGTGACAGGTTTTTTTTGTAATAAAGTAAAAAGCGAATAGGGGTGATGTTGCACTTACTCATTGTGTTAAATGTGTCTATTAAACCAGTTTTCTAAGGGAAGGGGAACCAACACACACACACACACACACACACACTCACACACACACACACAAAACCCAATGAAGACAAAATATAATAGATATAGATTGGTAATCCTACTACATTAAACTACACAGACCAAAGTAATCAAAACTAGACGTCTAAAATTGTACAAAGTTGACTTTGTATGTGGATACATTACACCCGTATGAGTTTGTTGGACACCTCAATCCAAAACCATGTGCATCGCCAAAATCAGACCATCTCTCTCTCAGTCTGCTGCAGAAACCCTTATTCATGCTTTCATTTCCAGCCGTTTGGACTACTGCAACTCCCTTCTATCTGGCATCAACTCTCCCTCCATTTCCAAGCTCCAGATGATCCAAAATGCTGCTGCTTGTCTCCTCACCCGCACCAGCTCACATTACCATATTACCCCCATTCTCCAGCATCTTCCTGTAAAATACTGCATACAAAGTTCTCCTGCTCACCTACAAAGCTCTGAACAATCTCGCTCCTTCTCACCTGTCTGATCACTCCTTCTCACCTGTCTGATCACTCCTTCTCACCTGTCTGATCACTCCTTCTCACCTGTCTGATCTCTTCTTCTCACCTGTCTGACCTTCTTCTTCTTTACAAACCTTCTCACTCTCTCAGGTATTGGAAGTTGAAGCAGTGTCTAATTGTCTTTGAGTGCTGTAGCATTAATATCAACCTTCACTGGAACTTAGGAGCCCAAATCCAGAAAATTAGCCCCCAACAATTAACAGCATTTAGCTGACACTCTTATCCAGAGCAGCTTACAAGGTTAATCATATTACAGGTAGGCAAGTGTAGTGTTAGTAGCCTTGCACAAGACTGGAAAGAAATATATTACCTTTCAGTTACATTTACATTGCTTTCAGCTCATGAACAAATAAGAACATCACAACTCAATTAAATTAGAATAGCTCCTGTATGTACAGTGTGGTAGTAATATGTAGGGTAAGGTATTAATATGTACAACACAATAGTGATATGTACAGTGTGGAAGTGAAATGCACAGCATAGCAATAATATGTACAGTATTAGAGTTATGTACTGTTTGGTAGTAATATGTACAGTGTGTTAGTAGTTATAGACTGTGTTGTAGTCAGATGTACAGTATGATATGAATACAGTATAATAACAGTATGTACAGTTTGGTAGTGATATGTACAGAATGGCAGTAATACAGTGTGGTAGTAATATGTACAGTACAATATGGTAGCAACATGTACCGTATAGTAGTAATACAGTGTAGTAGTGGTATGTACAGTATGATAGTAATACCCACAGTGTGGAAGTTATATTTACAGTATGGATGTGTAAAGAATGAAAGCTGCACACAAGCACACCATTTCCAATCAGACAAACAATCTGAAGTTGGTATGATGTTGATATCTTGAAAACTGCAAGACCAGTTAGCAGACAAAACTGTATACAAAGAAGAAGAAGAAGACAAAGAAGAAGAAGAAGAAGAAGAAGAAGAAGAAGAAAAAGAAGAAGAAGAATAGCTAATCTGTTTTAAAGTCAGCAATGAAGAGAAGACTTCTCTAGAGTAAATACAGATGCACACCATTGCTGAGCCTCAGTGCTAGGTAAACCAGAGTAAAAGTATTCCACCTGAACATTAAAGCTGTAACACACCTGGTTTCATACCAGTGTTTTATTTTGTGTAATACCATTGGTGGCCTCTAGGGTTAGGGCACCAGCAATAAATGGGTCCTCATAAAGGGAAGTTGGGTAGCACTTCCGGGGGACAACAGGGAGAGTGTTTGGAGCACATGTGCTCCTGGCCTTGTCTTATGCCCTCTCTACAACTCCTTTCCTGAGGAACTCTACTGTTTTATGCTCAGATGTGAGTATTTTGTGAATGCATGTTAAACTGTTTGTGTTTTAGTTTCATGGCAAGTTGATGAGCTGAGTCTGCTATTTGTCAGTGTGCTAACATGCTCTTCTGTTTTGCTAATATGTTCTGCTGTGGTGCTAAGCCAATATGTAAGGCAATGCTAAAATGATAGGCTAACATGCTATGAGAAGTTAATTGTGTTTCAATTATTGTTTGTTTGTCTGCTTGTTGGTCTTAGACAAGGAGTTTTGTTTTGGTGCAAGACATGTGGATGTATGGACATAAAGAAACAGTGTAACAGGGATCCCTTCCCCTCCTGTCCACCTCGCCTGTGTATCCACATCTTAAAGACCATCTCTGGAGCTACTAAAATCTAAGTACTTCTTGAAATAAGAACCGGCCATTCCAGAAACGCTGAGGTTCAAAAGACTATTGGTTGTGACTGTGTATGTGTGTGTGTGTGTGTGTGTGTGTGTAAATATGTGTATGTAAATACTGGTGTTGGGTTTGTGGCTTTTTCTTTTTCTCTTCTAATATGTCCTGAGTTTACTGTTTTTGAAATTGTGGTTTGTTTTCTCTTTCTAGTCAGAATACCACAGTTAAGGAAGGTGCAGGGTGAGCACCTGTAAAACACTTGAACATGCAGTTTACAATCAACTCTGCTTTTTTCACTCCCAGAACCAGCTTCAGGCCCCAACCAGTGTGGCTTCAAACCAGCACATTCAACTGAAACTGCCCTCACTGCAGCGACTGAGGCTTCAGATGGCAAGATCAGCCAGCCTGTCCTCAGTTCTGATTCTCCTTGACCTGTCTGCAGCATTTGACAGGGTGAACCACAAGATCCTCCTGTCAGTCCTCACTGATCTTGAAATCACTGCCACTGCATGGAATCCAAGCAAGACTGAGTTACTGTTCATCCCCAGCGCTGCTACTGAAGATGTAGGAGGCCTTGGTAGACACATGTCCTGGCTCCCAGAAGGTGTAATGAGCTCCCACTAGCTGTCTGAACAGCTGAGTCTCTTGCAGTCTTCATATGCAGACTGAAGACCCATCTCTTTGTAAAGCACTTGAGTGAGCACTAGTGGATGTGTTATGTGGAAATACTTTGTTCTTGCACTTCTACTGACCTTTCTTCTCTATAGGTGTGAGTGCTGGGTTGAGGTTGCCAGGTTATGCACTTATGCTTTATATATGTCTGTGTATTGTTCTCTCTAGGTATCAGCACTGACCCTTGTTTGGGCAGAGTCTGAGCTCATGCTGAGACCCTAAGCACGACTGTAAGTCGGTCCAGGTCAGAGCGTCTGCTAAAGGCCTTGCATGTAAAGAGTAATGTAACCCAAACTCTAAGAAATGGTCAAATTTTCAAAGTGAAGTGTGTGACTGCCCTCATGGTCAACAAGCCAGTGGGGTCAGTCCACTTTGGTTATATGTGACATTTTGGTGACATTAGACCCTAACCCTGAGGTTTTATTGGGTAACTTCGTTATCTGAAGTGCTGGCGGTCTGGAGTTGACTGATTCCATTCACTTTGGTAATATGGGACACTCTGGTAATATAATGAAGTTCAATGGACTACAGGGTTAAATTTGAGCCTTTATGGACACTTTCGTAATATAACCCTAACTCTATGAGAAAGTGTCCCATCTTTGTAATATGATCATAGAATGGGAGATGACCTGGTAATATGGGCCATCTTGGAAAGTCCAGTGGGCTTTCTTGTGCACTTTAAACATATGTGGACAATTTTGTGATATGGGACATCTTGGTAATATAACCACAACTCTATGAAAGTGGCCAAATCTCAAGGTGAAGTGTCCGCACTCACAGGCAACAGGGCAGTGAGCCTGAGGGGTCAGTCCACTTTGGTAATATGCTTTGCTAACACTAACTCTGGGGTTTTATTGGGTTACATGCTGATATTGAGTGCTGGGTTTCTAGAGTTGATTGATCCATCCATCTAACCCTAACCAAACATAATGCAATCCTAGCCCTAACCTCAACCCGAACTCTAAACTTAACCTTAATCTTAACCCTAACCCTAATCGCAACCTAAACCCTAACCCTAGCCCTAATCTTAACCCTAACCCTTATCTCACCAAAAACATAATGCAATCCTAGCGCTAACCTCAACCCGAACTCTAAACTTAACCTTAATCTTAACCCTTAAACCTAATCTCAACCTTAACCCTAACCCTAATCCTAAGTAAATTAAAGCTTTAAACTGTTAAAGGAGCCTAAAATAGTTTAAATACACGTAAAACGCTAAAATATACAAATTAGGCGCTATTAATCACCTTAATAAGCACTCACAACTCGGGAATTTATGACTCGCAGGATAAAACACCTCCTTTATCTGAAAACTACACTTTAACACAACAAATGAAGGCTAAAATGGCCAAAATACCCGCAAACACGGAAATATGCAAATTAGGCGCTATTAATCACCTTACTAAGCACTCACAACTCGGGAATTTATGACTCTCAGGATAAAACACCTACTTAATGGGAAAACTACACTTGAACGCTGCAAAAGAAGGCTAAAACGGCCAAAATACCCGCAAACACGGAAATATGCAAATTAGGCGCTCCCAGAAAACCAGGAGGTGAGAGAAATGCGCCTTCCACTTCAAATATCTCCAAAACGGAGCAACGTAGAGACATGCGGTTTTTTGCATCCGGATTTACTTCACTCTAAGTCTAATCTTAGACACCTTTTACTTCAAAAACCAAACATAGGTATTATTCACCGTCGCGGTGAAAACGAGGGTAATTAACCTAGTCCCCACAGAAAAGCGCCAGAATAACAGCGGGGGCCAGCCTGTTGGTAGAAGCCTGATGACTCTCTTCATGGGAGTTCATCTGCCAGCAGGTGTGCAGCCCCAAGGAGAGCTCAAGGCAGTAGAAGCTTGGTATCTTCCCGAAAGTAATTCCACAGTGTGGAATTCGTAGGGAATTTATCCGCTGCCTTGGATCTCCACCCAGGACTGTCTGGGAGGTGACGTAATGCACGGTACCTACCTACCCGGGTCTTGGAGTCAGTCCCTTTGCAAACAAGGGACTGGGGCACGGAGTCTGGTCCTGGGGGGCTTGGGAGGCAGCGATCCATTCGCGGCTGGCCCTGGTCCTTTGGCTTCCGGTCTCTGAGGCTCTGGCCTTTGCCGGAGTAGGCCGCTAACGAGCAAAAGCTACCTGGGATACCCAGCGGTGTTAACGAACAGGTAGCTTGGGCATGGAATCTAGTCCCTCTGGGTTCCTGGGAGGCAGCGATCCGTTCGCGGCTGGCTCAGGTTCCTCTGAGGTCTGGAGACCACACTCTGGCCTCCCTCTTTGGAGTGAGGTATCGGAGTAGGCCCCAAGATGAGACCATTCTTCGTCCCCTGCCTAACTGACCAGGGCAACCTTGCGGTGTTAACAAACGGTCTTTTGGGCAGAACAGTGAGTACACACCCTCTACTGGGTCCACTTGGACAGCACGCAGAGAGGGTGCTTTTTATTCAGCACCAAACACATGTGGCAGCACCAAACACATTTGGCAGCACTGGACACATTTTTCAGCATGGGACACAGAGATAACATCATCTTCTACAAGCATAGGACACCACTCAGTCGGACACACGGACCACGTCATCTCTTAAAAATCTTAAAAACCTAAAAACAGCGTTCTCTTCTCTCTTTTTGGACATGGGACACAAGCCCAGACTTGATCAACCTGGGCTAGCCGCCTCGGATGAGGGTGTATAGTGTTTAAAGGCTGAAACACCTGATGACTCTGAGGTACACTACTGATGATGTGTCCTGAAATTCTATATGCTCATAAAAGCGATTCATTCACATTTAAAGGGCAAGTACAGTCGGATAATTAACATTTAAAGGGCAACTACAGTCAGATGGATAATTATAGTCCTGGGATAATAGAAGGTCTCTTCAATCTACATACCTACATTTTAAGCCCATTAAGGTCGAAGGTACATTTAATCCTTAAAAAAACAAAGGTAACCGAACATCTAAGACAATGTAGATCAAAGGGAGAAGCAAAATTCCTTAAGAAGAATAAAAATCCTGGAATCATAGAAGGTCTCTTCAATCAACATACCTACATTTTAAGCCCATTAAGGTCGAACGTATATTAAATCCTTGAAAAACCAAAGGTAACCGAACATTCAAGACTATTCAGATCAAATGGAGAAAGAAAAGGCCTCTTCAATCAACAAACGGACAATCCAAACCTCAACCTCAACCCTAACCTAGCCTTAATCTTAACCTTAATCCTTACCTAGCCCTAATCTTAACCCTAGCCCCAATCTTAACCTTAACTCTAGCCCTAATCTTAACCTTAACTATAGACTTTATTTTAACCATAATCCTAATCCTAAAAAACAAATGGAACCACACATCAAAGACCATTCAGGTCAAACGGAGAAGGAACAAACGGACGTTAAAGCCTATTAAGGTCAAAAGCGTAATAAATCCTTAAAATACAGAATAACCGAACATTTAAGACAATTTAGATCAAATGGAGATGAAAAAAAGTCCTGGAAGTACAGCACGTCTCTTCAACCCTCAACCAACAAACAATACAGATGGAAAATTCCTCAAGAAGAATTAAAGTCCTGGAAGTACAAAACGTTTCTGCAACCTTCAATCAACAAACGGACAAGGCTAACCTCAACCCTAATCTAGCCCTAATCTTAACCTTAGTCCTAACCTAGCCCTAACCTTAACCTTTCCTAACCTAGCCCTAATCTTACCCTTAGTCCCAACCTAGCCCTAACCTTAACCTCAACCCTAGCCCTAATCTTAACCTTAATCCTAACCTTAACCTTAGTCCTAACCTAGCCCTAACCTTAACCTTAATCCTAGCCCTAACCTTAGTCCTAGGGTTAGGGTTGGGGTTGGGGTTGGGGGTTAGGGTTAGGGTTTAGGGTTTAGGGTTAGGGTTAGGGTTAGGTTGGGAAAATTACAATGACTTCCCCCATCGACAGTCTTCCGACTGCGTGGTTTGGTATAGGAAGATCAAGGGTTAGGGTTAGGGTTAGGGTTAGGGTTAGGGTTAGGTTAGGAAATTTACAATGACTTCCCCCATCGACAGTCATTTCGACTGCCGTGGTTTGGTATAGGAAGATCAAGGGTGGTGCACGGGCCGGCGCATGTTAAGCATGCCACTGTACATAGAGCCTCCCCGTCCGTTTTCTAAGATGTGGATTTGATCAAGTTTGCTCGTTAAAAACCCAAGGTGGGCCTCTAATTGCTATCATTTAGTTTTTTTGGGTTTTGGTCCAAACTGTTGATTTTGCTGTGGAAGATGTAGGGTGGGTAATAATAGGGAATGTGTAGAGAGCAGCCGAACAAGCGACCAAAGGGGGCAGTGCGCCGCTGGACTGAGCAGGACACTACCCAAGCCTGTGTTGGCTTCCGTTGGTCACCTGCTCGACCTCCTCCCCCCACTGTAGGTTTGGAGACCGAGCAGGTGTGTTGTACTGGAAGTTAGGTTTATGTTGTATATATGAAAGGTTTTTGAGTGAAAATTTTAGGACACATCATCAGTAGTGTACCTCAGAGTCATCAGGTGTTTCGGCCTTTAAACCACTATACACCCTCATCTGAGGCGGCCAGCCCAGGTTGATCAAGTCCGGGCTTGTGTCCCATGTCCAATGAGAAACATCTGGTACTAAAAATGAACGCTATTT